>JABXWE010007662.1:0-22313 GCA_014611495.1 Limonius californicus
CAGGAATAGGTACAAATATTTAAGTAATAGATTGGCTCAAGTAGAATTCAATGGTACTATTCATTTTTCCCAAATCATTAAGTTTATTTTTTTGAACTAAGAAATAAAATAAAATTTTGTTTGAGAACTACTGATGATACATAGAAAATGCATTTAAGCTGTAGAAGGTTATTACATAATTGTAAAGTAAATCCAGAGTGGCAAACACGTAAAAACTTGTGTGGCTTGTGATAAACTACAGACTGAATAGAAATTACTGACTGTTAGCTATCTTTTGCCGCAAGTTTTCGGACGGATTAAGGTCTAGGGATTGCGCTGGCCAATCCATGCTGTCGACTTTATTGGTTTTCATCCAAGATTGAACCACTTTTGCTTTACGATAAGGTACAGTGTCATCCGGTAAAATAAACTTTTCATTTCTAAACAACTATTTCCCCTAGGCAACATCTTACTTTGCAGTATTTCAATGTATTTTGTGGCATTCATTATCTCACAGACAACATGCGGTCGACCAATTGCTTTGCATACCGATTTTCGTCGGATAATTTGATCTGTTTCTTCTGCAAGGACATGGTGCAACTTTCATGACATGTAAATCTCAAATTAATGTCCTAAATTCGGTGCAGGGTATATATGGATAGTTAGAATACAAAAGGTATTTCTCATACAAATGAGTTTTAAATGATATTTTAGACTATGATTCATAAATAATGTGAAAAAATTACGTTTAATTCCAAGAAACAATTACATGCTCTGATTTTTCACACACTGTATATCTTGTACATTTGCTTTAATTGTTCAGCTTTAGAATATCTATTCGTACAAATGTTTACTACATATAATATTGCAAACTTTTCGTGTGTTTCCCTATTTTCCTCAAGATTGAGCAATATTTCTTGTTTAAATACAATTACTATTATCATTTGGTATCCTCATAGTTACGCCCCCGTAAACAAATTAAAAGAAAACGAATTTTGTCCGCCCTTGTCAATTTGGCCCCTAATCACTTCAATCTCGGGGGAAATTACTACGTTTTCTACTAAGTCAGTTCGGCACTGAAAACATTTCCCTGAAGTAAGTTCCGAACCGCATATGAGATTATGAATATGTACTGAGTGTACGAAATCCGAACTTAAAACCTGGAAAAAATTATTCTCATTGTTACAGTTTAATATTTTTAAGTTTAGTGGAAATATTTTTAAATAGATTCAATGGACGCGGACTCGAACCCGGCTGAGTTTTTAATAACGGTACTTTAAGTCAAGTTAAATTCGGAATTGTTAGAAGATCTTATGGAGCAGACAGTTTGCAAGAAACAATATGAATTAGGATTTGCTACAACGTTAGAGATTTAAAATAGCAAGAAGATGCTGCCAATAACGTACCTCACTTCCATTTTTATTTAGCTGATTTAATAAATTAAATGAAATCTTTGTACCTATTGTATAAATTTTACCAAAAGCTGAGATAACGTCTTCGAGTAGTACGAGCTATATTTAAAAACTTCTATAATTCCTGGAACACATACTTGTTAATTTTGGACAGCACTCTCAAACTCGTCACAAAGATAATCGCAATTACTATAGCCGTTTGTTGAACTTTCCAATATCTTGAACACATAATTTTAAGTAATAATTTAGAATAATATATAAAGTTTAGTACACATGCACTGAATTGCTAAACTGAAGTACGACCGTTTTTAAACTTTCACGCTATAGTTTACATTTGAGGAAAGTATGTTGGAATAAAAGTCAGAATAACATATTGCTTACACTCACTTGCCGGTTTTAAACAATGACAAATGATCTAGAATTATAGAACAACAGTTGCTTTGCTCATGAAATATTGAAATCTACTCCTTCTGCAGCATTTTACACTAAATCTAAATGTTCTTGTCAGAAAGAAATTTACAAGGTACAACATGAAAATTCTTCCAAAGCCCTCGTAAAAACATGTATTGAAATTACAATAGCATAACATCTTCATTACTGTTTAAAATATACCCGTTTGAAACTAAACGTAATTTAACTTAATTAAAATGTATCTAACAGGTAATTACCGGGGAGTACCAAACTACCGTTCTAAAAATAGGCAACCCAAAATACACATCACACAATACTGCGATATCTAAATTTTTATTGAGGCAATTTGAATCGTTGGTTATTTTTGGTATTTTATTCTACTCAACTTTAAAATAAGGTAACGTATAAAACATCAAATAATACTTTCAACCCATTATTGAGCGCAAAAGGAGTATAATTCTGTATACATAGGCTAGCTAGACAATTAAAAATTTTGATACCATGTACAAAGAACACATACGCTAAACACCTACATTGACATCAAATAATATAATAACATTTTTACACTTCTATGATGATAATCGTAAATTGGACATACTCGAGGCCTTTCAAATTGACAAACAGACCTTTATTGAATGAGCAAATTGAGCTCATAAATTCCCCGGTATTGGTAGTTTTGGAATAGAAGACCAGAGCCAAGTCCGAAATCAAGATCCAGTGTGCTGTTGCCCTAGTTGCAAATGCATTGCTTTTGAAAATGACTTGTAAGGTGTCCAAATACGTATACAGCTAAAATAAAACCCTTGAAATTGTTATTATTATTATTGTTACAATATGAAAACAGCAAAGTGTCATGTATAAATATCTAAAATTATGTATTTTAAATATGATATTATTCTAACTTTGTTTTATTTAAGTGAGTTAGTTAAATCAGTAAACGGATGCATATCAAACAGTCGAGCATATCAAACAGACATTTGTGTATATATATATATATATATATATATATATATATATATGTGTAACATGTAATTACAGCACACGGATATAAACACTTATTTAAAACTTTGCCATTCAAAATTTTATTATTATAAGATTGTTACTGTTATAGGTCGATGTGTAGATATGCCTAGTACGCACATGCCTAACCTCAACTTCCGCGCACGGAAAAGTGTTGTGTGTTATGCTTTCGTGAAGTCCTTCAGCCTCAGCTAACGCACAAATTTTCAAGTTTTATTTTGTCATAACCTATTAGTATTTATTGGATAGTGAAAATGAGATCAATGGAACAACTTCCTATAAATGTATTATATTGCTGAAAACAACGAAAATTTAATGAGAAATACACATTTTTTTTTATTAGCCCGCAGTATCCCATTGTTGGGCATGGGCCTCCCCCATAAGGGGGGTTGTTGATCTACTCTCCCATAGCGATCAATCCTCGTGGGAGAGAGGCGCCGCGTTAACGCAACCTTCGGGTCACCCATGGGAAATACACATAGTAATCAAAAATTTCAATTTGCTTCTGAGCAGTCGTAACACGTGCTCTGATAAAAACTAACACTTGCGTTTCATGTAAGCGTTGTTTAACGATTATAAGTATGTAATATATTAACAAACTGGCACATAATAATACAAGTTGTCCCATGACGTAAAGTCACTACTTCACCTACGTGTAGGAGAAGTGAAACGAAGTCGAAACTAAAGAGTGGTCATTTTCTCTTGATCGACTATTAAAGAAGTTATCGCCTGTTTTAGTTAAATACTGAAGCAGCCGAACCAATATATGATATTAAGTGGTATTTGATACAAACTGTCGGCGTACCTATGGCAATGATATTATTTACTTGTATGTCAAACAGTAAACTACCTTAAAGTTGATTTCTCTGCTTGCGCTTATCAACAGTGTTGATAATGTTTACTTTTACACCGCGAGAGTACGCCGATATCCATTACATGTACGATTTCTGTGATGGAAACTCAGTAGCATCAACTCGTGAATATGGGTTGAGATTTCTAAATCGGCGACTACCAGATCGACGAGTTTTCCAACGAATGCACCACCACCTGAAACCCGAAACCGTCGTCTGAGCGTCCAATACAGCCAGTACTAGACAATGAGGGCAACATACTGCGAGAAATTGATAATAATCCGAGCACCTCTGTTCGTCGTATATCTGCACAAGTTGATGTACCACGAATGCGAGTTTGGAGAACATTAAAGCTTCATGGTTTATATCCATTTTATATGGACCCTGCTCAAGCCCTCTTACCTACAGATTTTGCTAGTCGTATGGAAGTTTGCCGCTGGATCATTCAAAATCGAAACATATAAAATTTTATTCACGGATGAGGCAACGTTTACAGGGAATGGATTAATGAACAGAAAGCACAGCCACTCTTGGGATTTGGAGAATCCACACGAAATCGCAGCGTCAAATTATCACCATAGGTTTTCAGTGAATGGTATGGAATTATTGACAACATGCTCATTGGTCCATTCGTTTTTGGGAACCATTTAACAGCCGATAGGTATTTAAATTTTCTAGAAGATCGTTTGGGAAGATTGTTAGATGATGCCTCTCTGGCAATCAGGCATGTATGTGGTACATACCAGCACGATGGTGCCCCTGTGCACGTGTACTTGGTAGAGAAGAACAGCACCCCTGGTCCCCAAGATCTTCGGACTTAACTTGTTTAGATTTTTATTTGTGGGGCCATATGAATGATATGCTATTCCAAACACCATCAGAAACTGTTCAAGATCTTAGGAGACGCATTTTTGAGGCAGCAGAACTAATTAGGAATTACAATAATATGTTATCTAGGGCTACCAGATCTCTCTTAAGAAGAGCGAGAACGTGTCTCGAGGGCAACGGTGGCCATTTTGAACAATCTTTATAGTGAATTTAAACTAAAATAAAGATAAATAATAATATAACACTATATTTTGAAAACGGTTTACTTTAGGGCATAACTTTATTAGAATACATATTTGGTCTAAAGGTTACGTACACGAAGTAGTGACCTCACCCTGTATATTTACAAACAAACCTATATTCTAATAGGTAACAGGACAATTACCCCTTGGACAAAAATCTCGCGAACATGAATGTTTTCAATATTTCAATTAAATGAACTTTTCCCCCTGTCTATCCTAAAGTATTAGGTTTTAGTATACTATTAAATAAGACTATTACGTATAAAATGTTTTTTCTTAAAAATTTTAATATTTTAGGAGTAATATATTTTTCTCCCTCTCTGTATTTCTAAAATGTGCATATTAGGTGTTAGGTGTAGTATAGTTTTTAATTTGTATCGATCTTTGATTGGGTCAAATATATTTTGTTAAAATTTTTATTGTGACAAATTTATTTTAAATCATTTATTTTGCAAATAAATTTTTGTATCCTGTCTTTGTTGTTTAAAGGATCTTTTATTTAAGGAGTTACTATTTGTATGAGATTGGTTAATTTATTTTATATTTGTTTTTTTAAACAGGGTGTTATTGTCCGGGTAGAGGGGGTTGTCGAGGGGATAATTTCCTAAAACCAATCTAATTTTGTGGTGCAAATCAAAAAAAGCACTGTGTTTCTATGTGAACTTCTAAATTAGTTCTTATATGAACTTCTAACTAAACAAAAATAACATTATTTTGTTTTATGTCCAGGATTTACCTGTTAAACGTGAACTAAAAATAAACAATAGATAATAAACTACTGCATCTTAAAATTTAATTGCATTTCTGATAATTTTAAGCAATTCTGAAGACCTTCAGTAGAAACGGCATAATAGTTCAAAAATAAAAGCTTGCTTACTTTATAGTATTTTGGAACTGTCCTAAATGTAATATCGACACATCGGAGATTAGAAGACACTATTTCAATATAATGAGATAACTCTCTTAATGTATTCAGTAAATATCTCTTTAAATTAATGTATTAAGATAAAATAGTATGCCCCATTTTTAACTTGAGGTTTTGTTTTTGGAAATATCTCACAAATTTTAGAAACTTGGGAGTTCACTCATTTGTTCTTAAAAATAGTCAAAATAAAATCTCCCCGTTAAAGAATTCTCCCCGGTGTAAGCTAAAGGCGCCCAGAACTGCACCTACTTACCTGTGTCTGCAATAAAACAATAACCATAAGCACCATTTATTAATTTAATTTAACAGCATAGCACGCATTCCGCGAGAGGCAATCTCGAGTGGCTCCTGCGCCGTCCGTATGGGGTAGAGCGTGGAGGGAGCACAGGCACAGCCGCCGTTTTATTGGACATGGATGGATACTTAACTAAATTAAATTATGCATATATTACATGCGACCTTATCTAATCTTCAGTAGGAGGATCTTGTGTCTTCCAGCTGTAAATCTTGATCGCTTTACTGCGGTGTTAACGCCGCCGTCTGCCATTAAAATGTGACCGTTAAAGTAGAACGTTCGACGCGTACACCGACGTTTTTTATGGACACGGAAAGTTTTTTGTGGCTTTTAGTGCCGCACCAGACAAATTGCTGAGAATGTATTCTTTGACTTGCAAGTCGAAGATAATGTAGTCCAATTGTAATTAAATATATGTACATTTTATATCCACTTGGCAATAAAAAATAGCACAAATGTTCTGGTCGACCTTACAGGGGGCGTACAAAAAATATTGAATTTTAAATTTCAATACGGTTGCAGCGCTTCTGCTTTTAATTTATGGAGAAAATAAACAACGGATGCGATCAGAACTCACTGACGGCGGCAGGTGACATGCAACAGGTAAGAAAAAACAGACTGTATTGATCTGTCAATACATATTGAGCGGTTGTACTCACCGGGGGTTCTCCAGCCCCCTACCCCTGGATTGGGATTCAAACAGAATGCGGATGCTCATCTGCCGGCTGGCTGCTGTGGCAGCAGCTACTCGTAATCTGCATATCTTCTGGTGCAGCAATCCTCCAGAGGGAACCAGACAATTGGACTACGTCCAGCCAGTCACCTTGTTATTCAAAGGAGTCGCTGGGGGAAGGGTGGCGTAACCCCTCAGCGCCACATGCGGAGGGAAGAGTATAGTTATGTAGTGCCCACTCCCCCGCGAAAAAAAGTCAGTCGATGCCATCCTGGCATTGATATTGCATTCATAATAATAATAATAATTCACGACGTAAGCGCATTTGCGATGCCACATCTGCCAACTGACTGTCTCCCGAATGATTGATAGTTAAATAATGATTAACCATGCCACACACATTATCTACTCATATAGCTACATATATCCACTGCGCTACTGTTTCCAACAACTACGTACATAGACACCAATCTTGTATAATAACAATAATAGGACCCAGTGCTTGTAAAGCACAAATAATAACAAGTAGATAATACGTAACCATTTGGGTAAACACATTTAACACTTCATGAGATATAAACTATAAGCTCGCCCACAACGCGACTATTTATATTAGTTGATATTGCCATTGCAGCCCATCTTTACATATAAACACATAAGTGGTAACACTAAATTCGCAACTTCCCTCAGCTTTTCCAAAATTTCTAGAAAACAATTAATCAGTTGTTAAATAAATCAATACTACAATACCTAATATAGTACATTGGGTATTAAATAAACTGCCCAAAGTGTACTGGTTGTGCTAGTAGGCCTGCTGTCATTCCCCTAGTCATTGATTCCCGTAGACTTTCTAAAATTCCGAGTGTATTCCTGATAGAATTAAAAGAGTTGATAATTCTGTTCCACGAATCATTTACGTCCACAATTGGAGTTTCGTACATTACTGATTTATTATACCCCAAGGCAAAAATCTAGGAGGTTCATCTGCGATCGCGGTGGCCATACTTTCCTCGCTAGGTCCCTTCTATGTCCTCCCATGGCTTGCCCAACACGACTTATCCCGCGATGAGATTAATTTGTATTCAAATACTCCCTTGCAGCAATACTGAAATGTGCAGGAGCACCATCGTGCATAAATCACACAGTATTCCTTAGCTGTAATCGAATATCTCCCAATAACACAGGTAGTTTCGTCAAGAAAATGCCGGTATGAAATATGGCCCAATGAGATTATCTCTAATAATACTACCCCATTCATTGAAAGAAAACTGATTCTAGAATCAGCTTTCCATTATGAAATCCTGTTATTGTTACGAAAACAGCAGATGAAACGTTAGGAGTAACCTTGTAGTAGCAAAGCTTGCACACATTGAATATGGGACGGGTGGAGCGGGTAAAATTTCAAAATTTTCTATGTGATTTTTTGGCTTACGTTTAACTGTGCCACAACTTTTCTTGTACTTGTGAAAGGATTTGCATCAACTTGGCAAAGTACTTCTTCCTCTTGTAGTGTTGTAACCGTGGTTGGCCTACCGGGAAGGTTAGTGTGTCTTAGAAATGCACGGGACTCCCTCATTATTAAATTCATTCACGGAAACACGTATTACAAGGCATTCTTCTTTCTGGAAACCTTTCATGATATATTAGCCTCCGGTGCATTTCCGTTCGCAAGGCCATAACAGTAATACAAAACAGCTTTTTCGGCGTTTGCAAACTCGGATTTGTTTAAAAACAAAATAATATTCAAAAGCTGCAATGAAACAAAAATGATCACCACCCTTCAATTTTTTGATAGTTACAAAATTTTGAAATTTATAAATTTAACGTTGACGCCAGTATCATTATGACTAAAATTTTCATATTTGCCCAGGATTTTGTTTTCAAATAAGATTAACAAAATGATATTTTTAGGAAATACAGTAAAACCCCGTTTAACGATTCGAATGCGTTCCTAGAAGCAAAGCGCTAAACGAAGCCGCGTTAAACGAGGTCATTTTAACACATAAATAGGAGAACACGCGACCAAGAATAAACAAACGTTTTATGTTTTAAATTATTAGAGAGACCACAAGAGTGACAAGCTCTCACTCGCACTCATTCTTCAACCGTATAGTTTTGCGGCTTCGCTCTGCTCTGTATGTGTGCACTAAAATTTCCTTGGTAAATAATACGTAAATGCGACTAGTTGATCACAGCCCTTTATCTTTCGTGGGTGAGCCTACACGATGTACAGCGAAAACAAGAGCACGGGACAAATGTAGGTTTAATGTTTAGGTGAATTATAGCACTATGTCAAATCGTCACCTCTCGCTGATTCGTTTGGATTCGAGAATAATAATATTTCATATGAATCAAGGAAATTACCAACGCAAATTGAATCAGCGTAAATTTAGTGTTTTTGTAGGCTGCGGGTAGAACCGCGTTGCACTGAATCATGGCATATTTAACATGTTTTTAGGGTTCGGAAAAAACCGCGTTGTATCGAATCAGCGTTAATTGGGGTAGCGTTAAACGAGGTCTTACTGTATTCAATATTTCGAAAATAACGCTGTTTGGGAAAATTTGTTATTCTAAATGTTAGCCTTAAAATCGACCAGAAAATCATCCCCTGAAGTTCTCCACATTACTTAGGGAACATATGTATGTATGTATATCAGTTTTAAATCAGTTTATCATTGGCAACATCTTTAACTTACAATTTACATTGTACAAGGGGGTATTGATATCTAGTTAGCCTGGAAAGTTTCTAGTAAAGAAAAGTAAATATGGTTGCTATGGTTACAACTATGATGATTTATAAATTAGTTCTCAAAGTTTGACATCCATAAGTTGAACGGTGATCAAACTGTGAATTTTTGAAAACAGCATGTCTGAGAAAAAAATAGAATTTGAGAAAATCGAATTTCGCTCAGTTATTAAGTATGTATTTTTGAAAGGGTTATCGGGCAAAGAAATTTTTGCTGATATGATAGAAATCTTAGGTGATCAGTGTCCTTCATACGCCACTATTAAAAACTGGGTTGCGGAGTATAAAAGAGGAAGATCAGATGCGAAAGGTGAGCACCGCTCTGGAAGGCCAATTTCTGTGACAACTCCGGAAAACATTGATTCTGTACATGATATGATTTTAGAAAATCGACGTATTGGGATTAAGAATATTGCAGAAGCATTGCACATTTCATATAATTGTGTGTGTCACATCATTCATCACGACTTGGGTATGAGAAAGCTTTCGGCCAAATGGATTCCAAGATGCTTGAATGTTGATCAGAAGCGCGTTCGATTGACGTCAAAGGAAATCTGCCGCCGTTTTGCAGAAAATTCCTCAAACTTTTTCTATCCAAACAGTGGAAGCATGTTGGTTCTCCACGACCCAAAAAATTCCGTGTAAGATTCTTGCTTCAGTTTTCTGGGACAAAGATGGGATAATTCTGCTAGATTAGTTGCAACGGGATAGAACTATCACGGGAGCGTATTATACTGAGTTGCTAACTAAATTGCGTAAGAAAATTGTGGAAGAACGCCGCGGAAAACTTGCCAGAGATGTGCTCTATTTGCAAGACAACGCTCCTGCTCACAAGTTGTTGATTGCACTGCAAAAATTGATGAAATTGGTTTTGAATTGGTTGACTACCCGCCCTATTCTCCGGATTTAGCACCGTCAAACTATTATTTGTTCCCAAAACTCAAAAAACATTTGAAAGGTAAACGATTTTCGACAAATGACGAAGCAATATGTGCCGTTGAGGAGTGATTTGCAGACCAAGACAAAGATTTTTTTTAATGATTTAGAATTACTTTATGAACGTTCTGCTAAATGTATAAGTCTTAAAGGAGATTATGTTGAATAAATAAAATTAGGTTTTGAAATATTGTGGCGTTTTATATGGTAGGCTAAGTACTGATCAATACCCCCTCGTGAAACCTGTATATCGAGATTATTATATATTATTATCGATATGTGGCTTGCTTTAACTAAAAAATATGTTCATTTTTTAGCTGCTATTTCCGCTGTATTCACCAAAAATAAACAGCAATATATCTGTTTTGTCATTATTTGAATCTTCTTTAAAATTTAAATAAATTGGTAGGTCGACTTAGTACACAAGTAGACAACATTGATCAATTTCATTAAATTAAACAATAAATAATTTTGGGGGCCATCTTACCTGTATATTGGTCTGCGTCAACTACTTTTAAGACGGAGCAACTTAGTTGGCCCATCCTGTATACAATTTACGCCATAGTTTTACTATTACCGTTTCAATTGTAATTCTCAATAGCACTACACATTTAAATGTGTTTGAAAACGTAAAAACTTCTGGAATTCGCGGGAGATTTATGCAAGGTAATCAACTTTGACGTAAGTACCTGCCTGTCTGCGGTTAGTCTGTGTGAAGTTATAAGTTCAAACCTTTTCGTTGTGGTTTATGAGCATGAAGTTGTAGGTGGTCTTGAATATACATATAACCACTTCGTGGAACGGTCTACAACTTTCACACCAGACACTTTTGTTGCATGTAAATTTACGATTTCTGATTATGTGGTCATTTTTTTACGAAACCTCATCTTAGAAATATAATACCTACCCCCACATATCATTAATATAAATTGCAATGAAGTGGTCCCACCAGGAGTCCTTAAGGAACACCACACCCAAAATCTTACTTCATAACTTAACAACTTCCAGCGGGTTTTGTTTTACTTTGTGGCAAACAATTTCTATAAATTTCCCAAGTTAATTATGTAGCTAAACAGAATGTATCCAATTTCGTGTTCCAGTTAAATAGGAACGCATTTCATCCATCTGCAATTTGCATGCCATAAACCCACAAATCAGAAGGAACAGGAATAAGCGTTTGTTCAACCGCGAGATTGTATTTTTGGCTAGAGGAAAGTTTTTCGTGATAAAAGTTCAAGGAATATGTGGAGATAGCGTCGTATATCACAAAACTAATCTAGGAATGTAGACGAGAAAAGAAAATGAAGACAGTAAATGCTTTTGTTTTTATGTTTCTTTCGCGTTTAATGTCTGCTGCATCTGCAGTGACCAATCAGCGCCACTATTTTTATATTTTAGTGCCACAAGGCTTATATTTAGGGGAAAATAGAAAGCTGCGGCAAGTAAAAATAAGTCTGACGGAGTATACAGCGGACGCCATATCGGTTCCTTTTGATCAATTTGGAAGAAATGGAAAGATGGCAAATACACACCCAGTGATAAAAGTTTGTAATTTGTTTTCACTTGTAAAGTTAACCTAAAGCAAATAAAAGTCGTCCGTTAATTATTTAAAGCCAGCTCCGACTGGAAAGTTGAGGCTTTAATGCGTTTCTGTTTACTTTTTTCTTCTTTAAGTGATTACCATCGTTATCCATTTAGGGCACAAATACCAAAGCAATTAATCAAAATTAACTGCTTAAGAAGTTAAGAACTGTTTTGTTTAGATAAGCCTGGAAATTATAGAAGCGGATCCTCGTATATATCAGTTTCAACCCTTGTTCTTTTAATGCCAGAATTAAACCTTCTAAAATCCATTCAAGAAAATTTCCCAATCCCCAAGGTTCAAATAAAGCGTCCAGCTTTATGGGAAGAGTAAGTACGTCATCACTCTGTTCACGTCATTATTCTGAAGTTTTGTTATTCCATTTTCAACAGCGCTACAACCTGAAGTCGTACCTGTGTCGTCAAGACCCATAAAAGTAGATAATAATAGGCAAGACAAGAACGTCCGAGATTTACACCAACATGCTTTGGCATCTTAAACTCTTTATTACGGGGTGTTTAGTTTTATATGCGTCGGAAATGGTTTCCTGCAAGCTACGTTAATTTTATTACGCCACGTCGCCGAAATGCATTAATAAAAATTGATTTATTCCGTAGTTAGCGATTTCATAGATAAAATTTGTATTTTTTGTTGCCCAGGGTTTCATTATTCCAGCTGTTTGTTATTGCGAAGAGAAAAAAGCGGCTCTTATCGACAGGTTAATGATTTTCAGTGATAGAAATATTATTCCACCTATATATCGAATGTGTTTGGCTCTAATTGCAAGCACTTTTTGAGCTTCATCAATAACGTTAACATGTGGTTCATTGAATGTTTTAATTAAAATTCAATAACCCTGTGGGAATTTATCATCCAAACATTAATGGGCTTACAAATACTATAGGTACAGTAGATGCTACTTTTTTGTCAGTATTTGGAACATTTTGTCCACTTGGCAGAGAACATAAAGGGCAAAGTAATGTATATTTGAAGAGTAAACATCTTAGATTCCCTATGCTTGTTATAACGTAGTCGAAAAAAGTTTCATTTTTTAATAAATTGTTTGGAGTAACGCACACTATTACAGGGTATTTTTAAAATATGCAGTAATTTCAATATATGTTACAGGGTTGTTCATTAGTACGGCAAAGTCAAATATTGGCATTATTAAAATGATTTGGCAGTTTTTATTTTCTTCAAAGTCATGTAGTGCCAAATGCGTACGTTATGAAAATATTATTAAATATACAGGGTTGTTGGCTAAAGCGGAGCATCTTCAAGGTATTATTTCTTAAATAGAACACCCTATATATTTTTAAATTCTTGAATTCAGCGTGAAATTATCCATCCAACGATCTCCTTTTTTTTGTTGTTGATGGACAGCGACAATGGACTGTAAATATTTGGGTAGATATTGTGGGCGATTGTGTGATTTGGTCTCATTGTTTAATAGACATTTGAATGGTGCCCAATATTTGTATTTCTTGCAAAATACACATTTCGCACTAGTACCTCGACAGTTCTTGAATCAAGAAATTGAAAACAGGTGGACAGGTCGCGGCGGTCCCATCCATTGGCCACCTAGATCGTCAGATTTGACGGAAATTTGATTTTCTTTCCTATAGGACATACAAAATATTATGTACTAGATCCCTGCAACTACTGCAGCAGAAGATTTGAGGCAACGCGTAATAGATGCTTTTGGTACAATTTCCGTTGAGGCGTTGCGAGAAGTAAATTATGTCGATTTTGAAGAGACTGAGCGTATGTGTTAAACAGCACGCAGGTCACATTGAACATTTGTTGTAAATAAATATTTTAGTTGAAATAAAATCATTTTTCTATCTATGTTATTAATAATAAATGTTATCACTTTATGTAAAAATGTTGGCTACTAGATTGGATAGAAATAAAAAAACGCACTAATGAGCAACCCTATATATTACTATCAAAAGTTTTTCAAATATTTAATCAAGAATCATTAACAAATGAAATCTCTGAAAATGGTTAAGAAGCTCTGGAATTATGGAAAATATTAAGTTAATAAGAAACTGCATTTTGTTTATTAATTACAGGTCTGAAGATTTCTAATTCCTGAATAATATTCGAAAGTGATACAAGCAGCAAACATACAAACGTGTAAGTGTTACTGGAAACGCAGAACAAGCTTCTTCTATAGAGTTGTACCAAATACAATGATTGTAAGGTGTTTTTTTTTTAATTTAACATCAAAGACATCCTTGGAAAGGTCATTATGAACATATCTAAAACCTACCCAGCCCTACTTTTGTAAACAGATTTCACAAAAAAGCATGCTAATGCCACCATTGAAGGTAGCTGTAGTAAACAATAAATTTCCATGAAATGATAATAACGTAATTGTAATTAATTGCAATAAACAAAGGATTTATAAGTAATGATCGAATGTTCACCGCCTTCATCTCGCTCGAACTCTTCGAATAATCCCATTGCTGACATTCATTAACATATATGGAAGATTATTATTTTATTATTTTTTTTAATATTCTGTTCTGCAATTTATTCAGGTCATGTATTGGTTGTTGGAAAATGAAGTTCTTTAAATACGTGAGGTCGCAGGATCTGGCGGGACCCGGTATTGGTATGTTTCGACTAATAATCGGTCTGTCAAAAAATGCTCGTATCGTATTTAAGATATCATGCATTGTGTGCGTAGTGACCCCGTCTTGGTGGAAAAACCAAATCTGAGTTCCTCGTCATGAAGCTTTTCAAATATTGGCCGTAAAATCTCTTCGCAATACCTTCCTGCTGCAGGCAAAGTGCCTAAAAAAAATCTTCGTTGATTTTTCAACAAATAAGCTCTTCTGTTTTTTATCTTCAAAAAGGTATGGTCCAACTATTCCGCGCCTTGAAATTGCCGCCCACAATCCTATTTTTTGAAGATAAGAGGTGTCTCTATCATAAAATTAGACTTCTCCGAACTCGTTAAAAGCATGTTTTGCGGATTAATGTGCCCATCTAAGTAAAATCAGGCTTCGTCCTTAAAAAGGTTTTCTCCAATAGGTCGTCATTGAGGATATTTAGGAACCACTGACAATGCTCGACACGCTGAAGATAATCAGCTTCGTTTAATTTTGTACAGGCTGCAAACGGTAGGGATACAACTGAATGTCTTTCTTTAATATTTTGTAGCAGGTGCTAACTGACAACTGAACTTGTTGAGACAAATGGCGTACTGAGGTTCGAAAAGCGTCTTCCTTAATCTGTCATCTACATTTTCAATTACTTCTGCCGTTCTCTTTAGAGGATAACCGCTGTCTTCAACACAGTAATTCAAAGAACAACGAAAAGTGTTATAAGGCAACACAAGGTTCTGTTTCAGTTAAAATTATTAAAATATAAACTGTACTGCACTTATGCATTTTACTAACAGAATACACAATTTAGTCTTGAAAAAGATTGATTTTTCAAGCTTCAGGCTAAAAATCCCCAAAGAAGATAAGAAATCCACATAAACGACCACGAACACAAAAAGTGAGGTTACGTTGAAACAGCAGACTTGTGGTTCGTTCACAATGAACTTTTCAGCCCCGTTTGACGTCAAATTAGGAATCCCATGTTAGCAGATTATTTAAAAAAAATCTTAGTACGTACTTAACTAAGATAAAATAACGCATTTATACAAATTCTTGTACAGCCCTGCTTAATTGTATAATTTTTGTTTAATTTATGCTTTGCGGATGACGCAGGATTTACACGGTGTGTTACAATTCTAATTGTAACATTTTTTGTAAGGGTTTGCGATTGTACACGTGTACGAAGTACATATTTTGAAGAATTCTATCCCTCTGTTGTAGCCTAAAAACTACATTTTAAACAATCAGAATGAAATTGTAATAATATTTATTTTAGGAAGAACTGTGATAATATCCTTCTTGTTATTTGTTTTATTCTTGTATGTGCATTGTTTTAGCGTGTTGTTCATATGAAAAATTAAAGTATTGTAATTGTGTTGTATTATGCATCCTTGGTTTAAAATGTTGTTTTAATAATTACAAACTACTGCTTACGTGACTGCTTAAAAAAATACCTTATTTTTTATTCATACTACCCCCCCCCCCCCCCAGGAACCGCTTTCGCATTACTTCAGGGGGGTGCGGGCGTCCCTTACACACTAAACATTCATGCAACATGCACCTTAAACTTAACTAAGCAAATGCGGTCGCCCCAGTCGGGATTCGATCGCTCCAACGGAGCGACTGCATTTACTGTGACCTCGAGTGGCCAATGCGTTCTCGCACTCGACCACCGCGGTCCCTTAAAACAATACTTACCGATAGCTAAACATATTTATTATACTGTATTTTTGGATAGAATAAGGCATTTAACTCAAGCTGATGGCTACAATCTTAAACATTAAAGTATCCCGTTAGGTGATTAAAATATTTCTGCTATTTCCGCCATTGAAAATTTTAAATGGATGTGCTTTCATATACTACGTTGACTTCAGCTTAGAGCCCATAAATGCAATGCAGAAGGTATCTGATTTAATGATATTAAATGTATTTTTCCAAGAAATATATACAGAGATATATACCGGATGATTCACCGGAGGATATGGGCTTACCATATGAAAAAATAGGCAACCCAAAGTACATATCACAATGTATTGTAATCAGTAAACTGAATAAGTTATATAGTTATTCAGTTCACTGATTGAAGTATCTAAATTTTTGAGAGTTGCCCCTTCCAGGCGTTGACTGATTCAAATGTAATTTCTATCTCTTCTCAATTTCTCTTGTGTGTTAATGTATTTTGAATTGGCTATTTTTGGAATGGTAAGCTCGTACTGTCGTACTGTTCGACGTTTGGACTATTGGAAATTGATATAATATTACATTTTTCTAAAATCTAAAATATACAGGGAATTTTTCTTTTTAGTATACATTGCCTATGTATACTTTTAAAAGAAACGCGCCAATTTCGCCTATTGTGTATGCAACCAACTATACCGATAACTAAAAATCAGAAACAAACGTCACTGCCGTTGTGAATTATTTGAGTATGAAGGTTATGTTGATGCAGTGTTTATATTAAATAAGTATTTCACCTTGTAGGTATATAGGACGCAGATGATGACTTATTTATTAAATAAAAATCGACAGGATGGTGTTTCCGTAAGGTCCGTGCACATTATATTTCTTTTGTACAAAACACATACATCAGCGGCAAAGAGGTGTAATAGTCAGCATGGCTGCCTTCCAAGCAGTTGATCCGAGTTCAATTCCGGGCGATCGCAAACTTTTTTTAATTATTATTATTCAACGTAGCATTAAATATTTCATTTCATTTCTTCGGTTAAAACGTGATTGCTTTCAGTTTTTATTTTATGGAAATTTATTACGCATCTCTCTGATTTAAATTTTCTAACAATTGTTTGACACTAAATAAAGGTTAATTTTATTTTTTAGCATTGAATTAATTTGATTGCTGTGGTCACAGCATGCTTGAGTAGTCTGTATAGTTGGTTGCCTACACAATAGGCGAAACTGACGCGTTTCTTTTAAAAGTATACATAGGCTATGTATACTAAAAAAAAATAAATTCCCTGTATTTATGAGCCTAATAGCCACAGATTGATAATTAATTTATTAAATTTATAACATACACACACTTATGAATACTATTTGAGCTCATAGGTTTGCTACATACATACTAGAAGCTCTTTGGCGTTAAATATAAATTATTATTATTATATCCTCGTATCCCTTGTTTTATAGCCTTCTTAGTGAGAATCTTAATATTTTTTTAGCTGGCTAAATATTAGCTCCGTAAGAACATTGCAGAATAGAAAAATTTCCAAAAATTAAGGAACCCCCTGAATTTTAAAATAAATATTTAAGCCCGGATTTCTTCACCTTCATGTATATTTGATACTTGCATTACTACTTGCTTTTGTTTTCAATTCTCCAGGTTCCCTTACTTCAGTCTTACATAGAACTACTCTAGAATTAAGTTTGTAGAAAAAAACCAAACGATAGATAGTTAAAAAGATAGAGATTAATTGTTTGGAAGACCATTACAACGAATTTTGAGTAGCTGTGTATGATTGTGACAGTAATTTACCAACATCAGACGTAAAAAATTACAAAAATGACTGCACTACATTGCATTCGGTTATTAGAATTAACAGTGATCCAGTCACGTGTGTTCAGTAACTTGTATTACAAAAAGGATGTGTTCAGTAGTGCTACGTCCTTCTTGCCCACTTCTGAATGTATCTGGAAGTATATAGTTATTAGTTACTGATGTGACTACGTGTATCCACTTTTCTTTAGAACGGTTAGTTCTGCGGAATTGCCACTACTGTGACCAACATTCAAAAATAGCATTCCGCCATTGCTCATTTACGAATAAGACGTGGATACAGAAGTAATATATTACGCAATGGATATCAAGTATGTAGTATCACAGTACCAATTACACTACCAAAACACACGTATTTGGAGCTGCAGAAAATAGGAATATAAATTTACCCACTTACTCTATTGTACTAAAAACCATTAGAGAAAGCAAAGACAGAGATAACGATTATTGTGAACATAATCAGCATTCTTCCATATTCTGTCCCAACTACTACCTAGAAATATTTACAAATCAAATCGTGGCTTTACTCAGTACAATTTACTAGAATGCACTTTAAATGTTAAAGAAGTTCACTGAATTATCTGTTCAAAAACAGCTCTTTGTAATATATTTGTATAACTTTGCATAGAGATAACTTAACGAAGCGAATTTTAAGAAATCTATAGCCTAAGTGTATACGATCTATATGCTAATTCTGCATCTTTCCAGCTCCCAGCTATCTCAATATTTCGTGACCTCTGCACTCCACTACTACTAGCTCAACTATTACATAACGTTTACACTCGTATATTTATAGCGGACTACTACACTTTTCGATCCAAATAAGAAAATTAAGTTTACACTGCCTAGTCGCGTTATTGGAACGCAATTTGTGGTTATATATATATATATATATATATCAATCTTGCGGAGGAAACATCTGTTAAACAGGATTGGCTGATACTGCTTTCTTTGGGTTGGGAAAACAATAATCATGTAATATCGTTAGTTAGCAAATTATCATAGCCAAATTAGTAGTTACATACATCTCGTCGCATCTTATTTGCTAACAAAATTATGATTGTTTGTGAATCAGTTTACAATAATGATTAATAACTTGGCAGAAATGGGTCATAAGGTTGAAATTAGTTAATAACTCTACTCCGAAATATTTAGTAACACATCACCTAACCAAACAAAACGTGACGTGTAGTCCACGGGTTCAATTAATTTCCGCGATTTGAATTCTCTATTCATGTTCTAAAAGCACCTCGTATAAATAACACATTATATTTTAAAAACTTATTTACACTTTGTTTCAGGTTACCACTATACCAACCAGCAGCCTCCCCGAATCATAGAGCACCCTGTAGACACCACAGTAGCACGGCATGAACCCGCTACTTTGAACTGCCACGCCACTGGCGAACCAGAACCCACCATATCATGGTACAAAGACGGTTCTATGGTTAGAACAGTCCAACACCGGGTGTTGCTACCAGCAGGGAACCTGTTCTTCCTGAAAGTTGTGCAAAGTCGGAAGGAATCTGATGGTGGCGTTTACTGGTGCGAAGCTACCAATGCACTGGGAAAAGCAAGAAGTCGAAATGCCACTCTTACTGTTGCTGGTAAGTTCTTTTCGATTTTTATTTTTCGTCTGTTTATTATGGTTACATATGAAAATTCGAATTCGATAATTTTTTTAATGAATATTATATGTATAAAATCTGCAATCTGAACATTAGTACAACATTAATAAACGTTGTGTCATAATTATAACTCGGAAAAACACGCTAATAATTCCATAAGAAAATACTTTGTTTAAAGTATAGCCTCCTTCATCGCCAGACCTCAATCTGGATTTTGTAAATAACTATGTAAGTTAGTTGTTTGTTTTGAAAGATCAAGATCTCGGTTCTGGATTTGATCCAATGCTTGAACTAATTAAAAGGTGACAAAATCGAAAGAACAACCAAATAATCATATATTTTTCAACACTGTTCATAGAATTGACAAGTTGTTGCTAGGTAATGTACTAAATGATTATTATTTTTTAAATTCTTAATTGGGAGTAATGTACCCCACTGGAACGCGAGCACAATCCCTTTTTTTAAGTATTTACCATCACTAAGAGAACTATCCCATTAAAAAGATATCAGCAAAAAAGGTTCGTTACAAGTTGGTTATAAAAAATTAATCGAATATCTTTACCTAGGGCAGGCGGTTATAAGAATTGTTGATAATAATCAGAGCAAAATTCAGTTGGTGGTTCTCACTAAACAAAAAAGACATAAGTGCGAATATATCAAGTAGAATGTGGCGCGGTTACGGTTCTAGTTTGTGTTCATTGAAATCCATCACACTTTTGAATTGTACAGATCACCTTTAGACAATTAGATGTTCTGTTTCTCTATGTAAAAATGTTAATATTTAATTTAAATCAGGAACTCCGCAATACGACGACTGTGGATATATTTCTAAAATGCACTGAACATGGAAGTTCGTTTACTTTACATTAAAAACATATTCACAATATCCAATAAATAAAATGATAACCTTAAAAATCAGCTGATAAACACAAAACACGGATATAAAGCATAATTGTGAGTGGTGAGTTGTAGGCCTTTTAAAAGTACTACTGATGGTTGTTGTCATTGAATCGAACATTTCTGCCTTCCAGGCAAGAAAATTCTAAATTCGTACACACTAAAATTATAATGTAAAGAAAATCGGAAGGTATGTGCAGTGCATTTTTTTTAATCTATGGATTCAGATGTGGAAACCGAAAATCCAAGTTAGACATTTAAGACAGACTTATACGTTACTGTTAGTTAACGATCCCGCAAGAATTTGTGTCCAGATTTGTGAAAATAATTTAGTGAATATTCGTGTTTTTCAGAAAAGATAATTTTAAGCCACTGAGCTTTACTTTGCCAAGTAATTGTATTAAAGATTAGACATTCTTTGACTTCAGTGGCTAATCTTTATTGAAAATATTGTTTATCATACTGCACTAATATTGAAATAATGCTCAACATCAAAAGCAGAAGGAAATATCAAGATTGATATACCATAAATACGAATTTCTTTAAAAATTCACTACAGACGACGGTGTCTTCGACCACATCTCCGGAAATGGAAGTGAAAATTTCAGGTGTCCTGTCAGGTCCAAGATTAATTCAGAATCCCTTTATGAAAAAGGTCATGACAGGACGCCTCAAACGTCAAAAAGCATCAATCTTTAACGCCGCAGGACACCCAAAAGGCTCATTCGCACTTCATACAACTAAACTGTTGAAGTTTCCAAGTTGTATTTCAGTTAACAGTTTTCCGCTGATTTTGAAATGTACAGCACCTTTTGCTTTATGGATAACTTTGGTGCAGGTAAATATTTAATTTGGGAAGCGCGGTTTGGGCCTATGTTTATTCTGACATTTAATGTCGGTGCGGCTTACTTGAATGCCTGATGGAAATTAATTTTCCAGGACACTTTCGGAATTTAAATTTCATGATTAGAAAACATTTGCAAACGTAAGATCTAACAATATCTTTAAAATATCAGCCGAGGCGAGGATTTGGGGGTATTGTTAAACAGAATACGCTGATTAGTTGGCGCTGTTATTAAACTTTAACAATAGCAAGTCAATGTAAATACAGGGTGATTCATAATTAGTGAATCAAACTGAAATGGTGGATTCCTTATGTCAAAAGAAGACAAAATGTCTATACGAATATATGTGCGTGTCGTCGTCGTTCGTCTGGGCTGTTGGATTATCTTCGATTCTACGATTTTCTCTATTACTCAGATAAGTCCTTTTTTATTATTTATTAATCGCTTGTATAATGGTTTTTCCAGAATTTGATACTGATATTCGTTTATATTTTACTGTTGTGGATAGTTTTTTTCGAATAAAAAATATTACATCGCAATCTGACAAATTTGACAAATTAGTAATTCATTTACCATCAGAAGTGAAAGCCAAAGTTAGACAATCTATTTTGGACCCTCACCGAACTGCTCCCTATGATTCTTTGAAAACTCAAATTCTTGAACATTATACACCATCCCCGACTCTTCAGGTTTCTTCTCTGTTGCATTCTATAAAATTTGCAGGAAGTTGTCAAAATTTATTTTACGAAATTACTCGTTCCGCGGAAGGTTTGATTATTAATGATTTTTTACGTGAACTTTTTATATCTAAACTTCCCGCAGATTTGCAGGTGCACGCTTTAAATTTTAAAACACTTTCTCTTAAAGCATTGGCGGACCATTTAGATATTCTATATTCTGTTCTTCAAACAAATTCG
>JABXWE010007663.1:0-26323 GCA_014611495.1 Limonius californicus
TAAAGATATGAACTTTAACACTCTCGTACAAGAAAACTAAGCTCCAAATACCTACTTTTTTTTGAAGATTTGTATTAAGCATTCATAAAGGAAAAATTCTACCTGAAGCTTTTAAGGCATTTAAAGGACACCCTGTATGTATATATATATATATTGCCATGCTATTTACCCTATATTTATATTATTATTCTAGACTATACTTAAACTATGTAAATTTTACTAAATAACCCTGATATGATGTGATTTTTGGCTTCGTAATGCCTTTAGTATATGTAAAAGGATACTAATTTGATGGTAGGAATCCAGATTTTACCTGAAATGGAATATAATTAGTTTAATTATCATGTAAGGAATGTTATTCGGGAAGTTATTAAGATAATATATGACAGATGTATACCTAATAAGAGAAAAAGGTTTTGTACGATCATCGGAGGATGATACGAAGTGGCTTGTTAGTGACCAGAGTGAAGTGTTGCTGAATATTCTTTAGCGAATAGTGGTGAGACGTCTTTGTGCGACGTAGGGAAGTTTTTGGGTTGTCATAGAGGCAAAGTTGAAAGTCCTAGAAAGTAGATTTTTATTGTTAATTCATATTTTGACATTGTATTTATTAATATTTGTGGGATGATTTTGTATTTGAAGAATTGATATCGTTTTGTTTGTATTTTATATTATGTAAAGGAAGTTTTAGAAGAGGTTTTATGATTTAGAATGACTTTGTTTATTACTTGTTTGTTAAATTATAAAAATGTATTAATTTTGTTTTCACTGGATTATGTGTATGTATAATTGATGTGCAGGGTATATATATCTTTCTATATATTTGTTTATTATAATTGTTGATGTTTGATATGTTTTTAAGTTTTAATTGAATTTTGTTTAAATTTAGTAATTGTTGACATGTGTAATTTTTTTTCTCAGATTTTGGATTTATTAGTATCAAAAGAATTGTAATTTTATCAGAATGAAGATTCTGAGGTTAGTTTGTTGAAATTTTGAATAATAATATAGTAATTAATGATTTAGTGATGTTAACAGACAGCTGAAATTGTAAAGATAAATATTTAAGATTTCATTGGTCCATTTTTGGTTTGATATGTGCAGAAGATACCAAATTTGGTAAATTTTTGAATTGAGTCAGTTGTTAATGCTCAAAGAGGAAGCACGCTTTACGTGTGAGCTCTGATTTTGAATTTAAATTGTTTTAAGGGCTATTTTTGAAAATTATGGGCATAACCCTGAGTTGTTTACCAAAAGTGTATTAAGGTTATGTTACCTTAACAAAGTTTTAAATTATGCGCAAGTAAGTAATTGTTAAAGTGTTTAATTATTTGTTGAAAGAAAGTAATAAAATGTTTATTTAAATTTCAAGTTATTAAGAGTGTTTAATTTATAAAATAATCTGGCTTACCTTAACTTACCTTATCTGTTTAATTTATTTAAACAGAAGTTATTGAAGTATTTTTTGAATGCTTATAATTTTTAATAATTAAGTTGTAAAGAACCATATTATCAACGATTCTGGAAGCCTTTACGAGATGCAGTGATCGAAATATAGTTCGGAGTAGACGCGACAAGGTCAAATTTCTGCAGCCGTTGCAGTTATGAGAAATTCTGATGTACAGGCCGTACCAAAACTGTTGGATTTCAGATAAGTTTAAAATTTATTTATGTATGTGTTTGTTGTACCCATTATAGTTATTTTATAACTATCTGTAGCGAGGTCACAAACTGTTACCCTGTGGTCTTTGTTGTTTTTATATGCTGGGATATTAAGAAATTAATTTATGTGTGTAAATGAGAATATTTCATTTTATTTGTATTATTGGCGTAACCAACGTATAGAATTTAATTTTGAGTTAGCAGAGATAAAAGAAAATTCATTATTTATGAATTTTTTATTTATAAAAATAATACATAGCAATATATATATATATATATATATATATATATTGCTGTGATATACAAGGGTAAAAAGAAAAAGAAAAGCCCCTTTATGCGTAGGGTTGCACAGAAATAATGTTGTGATGCCACCAAATAAAATAATGCACACCTGTATACTAATGCTTCTAAATACGTTAATATAATGATGACAACAAAGTATTAGAATGTACCTTTTACACAACATAAATTTAAATCGAGACTCTTTAAAATAAAATAGCATTAATTTAGAAAAGAAATGAAATTCAAATTCATCAAATAAATCTCAGGGTTAATTATAATGAAGGTTGTAATAAAATGGGGTTGCAAATCTACACTCGTACTGATGGAAACTAATGGAAAACAGCAAAATAATTTGGTACTGAAATTGAATTTTTGAAATATATCAGAATAATTTAAATTTTGAATAAACAAGAACACCGTTGCAAATACTTTACTAGAAATAAGCATATAATTCTTTTGAACAAATACAAATCTAAAATCAACTAGCTCAAAACTTATTTTTTCTCGGTTAACTAACCTTATTTTTAGTATTCTGACGTGTTAACAATTCGCGTGCGACGATCTCGTGACCTCCCTGGCACCTGCGCAATCCTGCTATAGCCAACTGGTGCTTAAGTCGCTTCAATTCCTTGTTTATTCGGATTTGGTGGTTCCAAAGGCCTCTCAAATGTTTACTGGATCATCCACGTTGTCCCAGCTTACAGGTAAATAAAAGGCTTTTACCTCTTGTAGTAATAATACAGTCTTCGTTCCAAAAATGATCTCACAACTTGTTGTAGGTTATGCTCCCATCAATCAATTCCAAATAATAAACTGGTAGCTCCTTGGATTTAAATGTTGACCAGTATTTAGTTTAAACACACGAAACACAGCTGGTAATTTATGTAGTCGTAGCACTGGATGTCTCAATTATAATTCGGTAAGTGAAAACACTTTTCAAACTTTTATATTCGTAGATTGGATTGAATCGTATTTATTTGTTGATAACATGATTTCGAAACACTTGTAATTGTAGATAAAAATCATATGTAGCACAGGTGAGTAAGGCACTTTTAACTTTTAAAATAATTTATTAAACTTTGACAGGTAAACACACAAACATAATCACAAAATTACAAAATTCGGTTATCTGACTATCAGCATTTCAGAGTTGCAAATTTAGCAAGTAAATTATAGCAAGTCGAAGTAGCAAGTGATTGTAGCAAGTAAATTATAGCAAGTGACGCTCTTCGTTGGGAAATTTGCTTTTATACTTATAAAAAAAAACTATCGTTTCCATAGAAACGCAACGAATCTACATAAATTTGGACAAAATCTAATCAAGCTGAAATGTCAACAAGAAATTTCGACCAATGAGGATCGAGTTTGATTATAATCCAAAATTGACATAAAAATTTAATTTCTAAAATAACTTTTTAATGCATCATGTTAGGGAAAAACCAAAATTATATTCGAAAACTGCATGAAAAGACGCAAATTTAGACACCAAACATGATACACTAAAATTAACAAATAAACAAATAAATATAGACAAATACAACAATTTGACAATACACAAATAATTATACGATAATATTCAACTTAAACACACTTAAACTAATCTACACACATCCTAACATTGTTTATAAAACATTTTATCCAAATTAAAACACATAGATAGGAAAAAATTTGATAATTTTGAAATTTTCAAGTTCAAATAACAAACATACATGAATAAATTAATAAATACACCGTTGTTTCTAACAAATCATATACCAAAAGATGCCCTGTCTTATTACTCAACTGCATTTAACACAAAAATTCCTTTAGGAATACAATACAAATCACAATTTACAGAAGCATAGTCAAAATTGTCAAAATTAGCTTAAAGCATAAATATTTAAACAAATACAACACTGTTGCTATTGGAAACACGATGAAATTCAACTAAATCACCAGTAGTAACTTTATACATAGTCAAATAGCTAGTTTTAAACATAAATAATAAGTATTTCAGGCAATTTCTATCTTTGTCGGAGAAAATCAAGTTTTTTGCAAATAAATAAATAAATACATCCTTATTGCTAATGAAAATACGATGTAAGGTTGCCTCTTATGTCAATACAAAAGCATTCAATACAATATAAGGCTAAACAAACACACAAGTGTACTAAAAGTCACAAACTTAATCTGAACTTTCAAATCGTTAACACAAATCCTAATATTCTTTTAAATTACAGCTTAGAATTCGAGAAAAATCGTTGCAAGGCTTATTCACAACATCTAAAAGGAAAATCCAATACAAAAATCCCGAAGGGTAAACGAATAAACCTGCAACTCCACATCATTACTTCCCGAAGACACATCGGAAAGAACAACGAATGACCTCGTTTGAAATTTGTGTGTGTAAACGACTCATTTTCATACAGGAAAGCTACACATGGCTTCTATGTTTTATATATAATTAGAATTTAGTTATTTTATTGGGTGTAACACAGCAATATATTTGCGAGGTTTCTGCGGCTGTCGTCGTTTCTCGCTTCTCAATTTCCATAATTTGCGGTCTAACCAGTCGTCGTTTTGAAGTCTTCTTGCGTCCATGGCTTCCTTCACATTTGTCTTCCAACTTCTGGGAGGTCTTCCTCGCTTCCGCCGTTGTACTGGGATCCATTTCCAGACTCTTTTTGGCCATCTATTGTTGTCCATTTTTTGGAGGTGGCCATACCATATCAATTTTTTACTTGCTATGATGTCTAAGATATTTCTTTCTACATTCATCATTTGTCGTATTGTGTCATTTCTGACATGGTCCAATCTAGATATACGGCTGCTTCTTCTCCAGAAAACCATTTCCAGGGATATCAACTTCTCCTTATCTCTCTTATTCAGTTCCCATATTTCCGCTCCATAGGTGCATATACTTTCTAGAATTGTCTTGTAGATTATAGTTTTATTTTTTTTTGTTACATTGTCGGTCCATAATAGTGAGTTTAATTGACGGATCACTCGTTTCCCTTGTCATATTTTATTATTTATTATCTTGCTTACTTCTACTGTTTGAGGAAAGCGTCACTCCTAAATATTTAAAAGAGGTGCAGCGTTTTATTTTGCAGGTTCCAATATCCAGATATTCATGTTCTTCATCACCTGCTACCATATATTCAGTCTTTTTGGTGTTTATTATTAGACCCCATTTCTTGTATTCATGTGCAAGTTTGTAATTCGAGTCCTCGTGATTTCCGGCTACTAAATCCTGGTTGTCAGCAAAAAACAGGGTATGTAATGTATCTTTTCCTATCGGCAGGCCCACACCATTTTCTTTTCCATACTTTAAGGGCTTCTTCTAGGTATATTTTAAAGAGTAGTGCGGCAAGAGAGCACCCCTGTCTCAGACCTTTGGTGATTTCGAATTCTTGGGAGATCTGTTTGTCCATCCTAATTGAGCTGCTGCAGTTATTATATAATGCTCTCACGGCACCGACGTAGGCTTTACTGATACCATTTCTATACATGCAATGCCACAACTTTTTTAATGGCACTGTATCGTAAGCCTTTTGTAGATCCACACACGTTAGATGTGTGTTTCTTCCTCTTTATATACATTTTTCGATTAGGTTTTTAAGTGTGAAAACACCGTCTATACACGACCGCCCCGTTTGTTCCTCCGATTCTGCGAATTGTTCTTCCACTCTTTGTTTCAGCACTCTTGCATAAAGGCTTGCTACCGAGCATATAACACTAATACCTCGATAATTTTTACAGTCTTTCCTGCTTCCCTTTTTATAGATAGATGTTATGACTGCTTTCTTCCACTCATTTGGTGTGTCACTGCCCTGTAAGCATTTATTGAATATAGTAGCCAATATTTCCATGAGAATACCAGGAGCTGCTTTAATCAGTTCAATACTTAGATTTCCGGGGCCCGGAGCTTTCTCGTTTTTCATGTAAGTGACAGCTTCTTTTACTTATTGCGGTGTTATAGGCTGTATGTCTTTTTCTATTTCGTCCACTTCGTTCTCTTGCATGTGCTCTTCTAGGAACTACCTTCTGTCTTCTGTTAATAATCCTTTATATTATTTTACCGACTCCTGCATACTAATAAGAGTCATTCCTCTCATGTCTTTGTTGTTTGTTCGCATAGCTTTAATCATTTTCCAGGCTTTATTTGGTCTTGTATTCCCTATAGATTTATTTATTTCTTAGCATGACTTTTCTCAATATCCGTTCTTTGCTGTCTTCACTTCCCTCTGTACTTCTTGTCTCTTGTTTTCATAGTTTACTCTATCTTGATAAGATCTTGTACTCAACCATTTTCTGTATGCTTCCTTTTTCTCCTCTACGATGCCTTCTATCTCCTCCTTCCACCATGGTACATAGTTTCTCCGTATCTGGTTAACCTCTCTCTTGCCTAGCGCTTCGTTCGCTGCATTATGAATGCATGCTTTCATTGATTCGCACATTACATCTGGTGAGCTAACTACCTCGGAGGTAAGTTTATTTGCTAATCGAATTTGATACAGGAATTGGGTGGAGTCGGCAACGAGACTTTCAAGGTTGTATTTGATTGTTTCGTTACCATTTTCGACTTCGTCTGTGCATTGCCGCTAGCCTGTGTTATTTTTAAAGGGAAAATACGTTTTTGCCATTATGAGATGGTGGTCTGAGCCACACTCAGGGCCTCTCATAATTCTTACATCCAGTAGTTTCAGCCTAGTTGGTTGTTTCACTATAACGTAGTCAATTATTGACACACTAGGCACACTAATCAATAGCGAAGTAATCAATAACATACGGATTGCGGATGATACTGATTTACTAGCTGTCTCTTTAGAAAGCCTACAAGCCCTGCCGTCAAAAGTGTACAACGTTAGCAAAAACAGGTCTCAATATGAACATTGCTAAGACCAAGTTCATGATTATCTCCAAAACACCACGTAACAACAACCCACAAATCCTACTCGGCACTGAGACTGTCGAACAAGTGCATCAATATAAATACATTGACTGTTGGGTAAACGACAAATGGGACATCACCCAGGAGATCAAAGTAAAAATAGAGATCGCTTGTAGGGCATTCTGCAAATTGAAACCAGAACTCAGCAACCGCAACATAAATCTTACACTAAGAGTTCGAATGGCAAAATGTTATACATATATTCTCCGTTCTCCTATACGGACTGGAAGAATGGACGCTGGATCTTAAAAATATTTTAGATCGATAAAGTAAGAAACACCGAAGTATTGAATAGAATTGGTAAACAAACAGAGACCTTACGCAAGGTTAACACCCGAAAATTAGAATACTTCGCCCACGTGATGAAAAACGAAAAGTACAGAATCCTCCAACTTGTGATGTGAGGGAAAATTGAAGGAAAAAGACATCCAAGTAGAAAGAAAGAGTTCATGGCTTAGGAATCTCCCGAGAATGGTACGGTATTTGTTATTATTATGCAGGTTAGGTTATAACAAAAGTTTTCCTTTTATTTCTGGAACCACATTGGAATATGTAATGCATTATTAAAATCACGTTTTAGGGCTTACTTCTTATTTATATTTTAGTGGAAGAATTTTTGACGGATTCAATCATTTTATCATAAATATTTCAATTTTCAAATATTAGTGCAACGTAATACCCAAATGGTCATAGCAATAAAAATTCAGTAAGGCAAAAAAATTTCTCCAATAAAACATTATCGCTTAGAGTTCGAACGTGACAAATTGAATATAAATGTAAATGAAGCTATAACACGAAATCAAAAATCACTTATTTATCGACGGATTCCCGGGGACGTCTGCACGCTCTGTTTCTCTCCACTTGGGCTATCCTTGAGGGCCGTGAAGAAAATTGACGTGGATGGATGGCGTGTGTATTGGGAATCCACGCACCGTGGACGTCCCCGACGCCAAACGTCAGCCTGGGGGCGACCTCTGACCCGGCGTCTATAACTCACCATATTGGTTGTCAGAAATGGAATGTGACAACGAACAGCGATATTGCGCTCCACTTATTGATACTTTTAGGAGATATCTTCCTTCCTCGTGCTTATTTTTATGCCTCGAAACAATCAAGCGGAATTAAAGAGGATTCAACTTTGTTGCACGCTAGACAATTACAGAAACAGTTAATGGATAAGAAATTAAAATGAATGTAAATGCCATCTTAAGACCATCTGGGATTTCGTAGTAAATGTTCCATTAACTATAATGAATGAAGTTAATGCGCTTCTAGTGCAACTGTATTTTACTTATAAAGACCTCCACTTGACTATTCGATAAATTTAAGAGATACGTCTGGAGAACAAATGGAATTGTTTAAAGTAAAATAAGAACACATTCCGTTAGAAGTGTTTGTGACAAAGTGGCTTCTTTATGTTAAAACGGAAATTAAATTTCATTTCCGTACAACCCAACACATTTCCTAATTACATTTTGATTATGTTAGTTCGTGATTGTTAAATATATTCATTGTAACTAAGTTGAAAATGTAGGTAAACACAAAAATATTATATTTATGCAATCAGTAGAGCGAGGTTATTAAATATGCGAGATATTGCTTACAAACGATATCGAATGCAATTTTGTAAACGTAAATTTATTAGTAGTGAGCGCGCCTATATTTATCAACACAACAGTTTTATGAAAAAAAGTCGTACAATTTCTGCTCTTATGAACCGGTTAATGTTGCTACCTACGGTATATTTTGTTTAATAACAACTTTCAATGTAAGCACAATACATTTTTTTTTATTTAAAAAACAGGCTATTCACATTGTAGTTTAAAATATTTTTTTACTAGAACATATTCTTATAAATTTGTTTTAGTCTTTTAAATTATCGAGAAGCTTGCTTAACGTAAACACGTTCCCAATGTTCTACAGCTTGTTCTGCAAACATATTTAAATTAAAAATAATGTATAGTTTTTACTGTACAGGGTAATTCAAGACGCAAGGTCAATATTTCGAGAGCTAATACCAGGAGACCAGCGAAATATTCTGCCTACACAATCTTCTCTGGTGTAGAAGTGTTTACACTTCCCGTGGTTCGGAGCCTACCTTAAACAAATATGTTTCGATTCCATTACGTTTTGATTCGTCACAATTAAGCAACTTTTGTTTTGTTACACTTTTACATTTCTAGGTTATACGTCCGTTTGCGATTCGAGTTACTTGTAAGGAGTGATCAAAAGATTTGCAAATTAAGGTTGGATGTGAGTACTACAAGGAATATCGTAGCTGTCATGTTACGTACCGACCCTACCTTGTATTTATTTCTTCGAATGTAAACACAAGCAACGTGAACGTAACCTCAAAACGTATCTCGTCGCATTTTAGAAAGTAAACATGTAACGACATTTATCTAAGTATTTTAAGAGTATTTGAGGCTTATAAAGTGTGCTGGAAATGGCCTTCATCTTCCTGAAGACATTTCTGAACCTTCTTTTACACCATTGCTAACATTTTGTAAAATCTGTGGAGAGTTGTTTATTTTCTCACGTTTTAATTTTTTTGTTAAGTACATCCAAAAGGTGAACCGGAGTTTTAAAATTCGATTTTTTCTGGTGGGAACGTACAAAAAATCTAAAGGAATTAAATCGCGCGATCTTGGAAGCCATATGTTAAGAGTATTTCCGCTAATTACTCGACCTTCGAAAAAGTCACTAAGGAGGTTTAAAGTATCTCGCGCAGCATGGGCCGTTGCATCACCCTGTTGGAAATAATCATACTGCAACTCGTCACCGGGAAACTGATTTATGATTAGGTGCAGAATCTCTTCTCGATACCTCCATTCCTATCAATATTCTCTTACTAAGGCCTACCGAAATTCCAACTATTTGTGAATGTAGCGAAGTTTCAGTGAAAATATGGGCCTTGTAACGTTCCGATTTTGTAAGCCTCATTGTTTTGCTTTAGATTTTCATTTCCCCAATCTGGGTTGCATATATTTTTGAATATTTTGGATTTATTTGAATTTCGAACTCGTAACTTTTCGACTTGCATTCGTTTAATTTTGACTTGTTGGATGTATGCTACGCGGATCTGGGAAGTTAGTTGAGAAATCCTCGTGGTAGTGCACGCTTCTTCGGTTCTTGTTAGCTTTTGTAAGCTAGGGATGGATCTCCCAATTTAAGACCGTAGTTGTTAGAGGAATTTTTCCTCATGCCGTCGTTCCTTGGGATTGTTTGCCCTCTTTGGAGGAACGCTAGGACGTGTATGAGAGTTAATTTTCCTGGGGTTTTTGCCCAATTTGATTGTGCCATTGACCTAGAGGTTCCTTATCGCCGAGATTTCATCGTTAGGCGTCTTTTCCCGTATGGACTTCCTACCGTTTGGAAGTTGCTCCCGCTCGAGTTTTGAACATTGAATTTGGATTTATTTTGCATTCATGGTCATCTTTAATATGAAGCAGATGAGGTCTGGCGAACGTTCAATCGATTGGTTTACCGCAGAGAGCAGCGAAGTTCGAAGCATCGATATCAACAATGTGTTTCCAAGGGTATGCGCGCTTGATGATAATGTTCCGTGCTAATAACAATTTGAATTTTTGAACTTATACCAGGTGCGTTCAATAAATCCATACTTCTCATGTTTAATTTGGAAATTGTTGTCAGACTTTTGTTCTAATTTAAATCTGTACTTTTCTTGTGTTAATTTGGAAATTGTAGTCAAACCTTTTTTTTTATAATTTAAATTTTGGGAAATATTGCGAAAGGTTAAACTTTTATTGAATTACATTGTTAGATCTATTATGTTTGAATATAGGTATTGAGTAACGAGATCTCGTCGACTTCGAATACTTGGTAATTTAGTCGCGTTGTATAGATTTTGTACTTTGATTATTATAATAACTTGAATTTGTTCTTTCGCTTTATTGCGTCCCGTAAACTATCTGTCGATCTTTATAAATAATGTTCTCTGTTAATAATTTTGTGTGTGTTACCATGTTGTTAATCTTTCAGTATGTTGATCTTGTTGTCGTTTGCTGTGCATTAAAAGTTTAATTGTCCGGACTTCCTTGTTTGATTGTGTTTTTCTTTCCCCATAGTTTTTCTAAGTTAGCAATCGTCAAAGGTAAGTTAGATTCCAGGAGGTTCCTGTTTTATCCATCGTGACATCGTCGAGGGCTAAGGTTAATTTTCAAAACAGGTGGCGCCTAGGCTTTTTATTAACCCCCCCCCTTCTTCGACTGTAGCTGGTCGACCCTTACTCTCGACCCTGAAACTTACCGGTAGTTTTTTTTGATTGCCCTTAGTAGTCAGTAGTATTTGTTGTTGCCAACTAGGCGTTATAGCCTTCTCTATGCTCCATATTCTCATACTTTGGGAATTGACTTATCCAGATAGGTGGAACCATGCCGCGTCCGAAAAGAAAGTTTTATCCAATAAATTATCATTATCGATATTGTTTAAAAACCAGTGGCAGTATTGTCGCCTTTGTTCAAAATCTTATGGATAAGGTTTGTGCACGACAATCATACGATACGGAAACATATGCAAAATTTGTTTTAAGATGGTTTTGCAAGCTCCGTATGGAAGGTCAACTTGTTGTGATACGACCCGGATGAAAGTTGAGGGAGCGTTGGTGATTATTTCTCTTACATTTTCCACCATCTCATCGGTTCGTTTTTAGACCTAAAAGTTGCTTCTTTCCTGGCAACACTACCGGTTTCACGAAATAACCTTACCGAGTAGGTTACTTGATTATAACATTCTTGATATTGAACACAACTTCTGGAAATCGTTCTTGAAATTCTGCAGAACAATTTGGAATAGAGCAGGTACACTCACTATTACTTTTTTGAGAAGTCAGAAAATAACACTCAACTATGAACGGTTTTTGCTCTAAAGTAAATCCCATTTTCAAATAAAATAAAAATTAACAAACAAATTACAACAACCATATTAAATAGATTTTGAGTTGTTTAAATTGGTATTTGTTTATAATTGAATCTCAGACATGCATTAAATATTCCTAGCCCTCCCTAGGTTAGCAAACTTTCTGAATACATGTTATTTTGTAACTTAGGAAATACTTTGGATTTAAAGTTTACGTTTCTTTACGCGAGTTATGTGCCTGGATGCACATTACGCATCATTTTATAAAACTGCAGACTTGTGTCTGCAGCGATTAGATTAGTTTTCCGAGATTTCTTTATGTCTTATGTTACTCGTAGAGATCTTAATTAAGCGTTGGAACAATTAAGAACTCCAAAGTTTTTGCTGTATTTAACTTTGTAAATAAAATAAAACAATTTTTAAAAACCTTATTGGTTTGCTTAAAAATAAAACTGGCGCAGTCGGTAGGATCTTCGAAAGGACTTTAATTGCGTTTTCAAAAATCGAAAATAAAAATTAAGTGCCTTGAGTTTTCAAACTCTTTATTCGACGACCACTCCCAGGACCATTCCTTTCCGGAGAACAAACATAGTCAAAGGAAGGAGCCCGAGTCCCTAGCAGCTGTAAGGAACGGCCAGAATTCATCGAAAACCTGAATATCGACACCGCTACCCCCGAGAACAAGCATCGTCCCGGAGCAGCCCTGCCGATTTCGACCCTGACTATTGGAGTCACAGTCCATCGAGAACATCTGATCATCGAGATCACCCTTCAAACACTTACTTTCCAATGAAGTAAGTTTTATTTTAATACTAAAGTGAAAGTTAATTAAAAACCCAATTTAATACGAATAAATCCAATAACCTAGATTTAGCTTTAGAATTAACTCTTGTTAGACTGTTTACTAACATAAACATTCGACATCCCTGTTAAAACCTTGAAACTTTAAAAATAATTGTGCAAAATAAATACCTATGAGTTATCGTGATCGATCCAGATCACCCAATAATATAATACCCCGATCACTATCTGTAAACGATATGGCAAATTTATTTCCCGCTGGATTTCAAATATCCATGCTATCAGAAATACCCACCTACGATGGTAACACAAGCACCCTTTCAGAATTTATTAGAGCTTGCGAAGTAATTTTGAAACAATTTATTGTAGAAGAGCAACCAGCTGCGTATTCTAATAAATTTTTATTATCATCTGTACGTAACAAATTAAAAGGCAATGCGTTAGAAGTCATCACAGGTTATGAATTTGAAACCTGGAATGAATTAAAAACCGTATTAATTAACAATTTTGGAGACCAAAGATCAGAAATAAACCTAACCGTTGACTTGGCAAAAACTCGACAAAATTTGAAAGAAGGCCCAATCGAATTTTACAACCGAATTAGAACACTTTTGGCAACATTTAATTCAAAAATTAGTCTTGGAACAGAGGACCAAGCTATTAAGACCTATAAATTAGAAAATACAAAACAATTAGCTCTGCGATCTTTCCTTAGCGGACTAAACGAACCTTTTGGATCACTTTTAAGAAGTAGAAACCCTAACACTCTTGAAAATGCGATATCAATCATAAGAGATGAAATCGATATCAGATATTCTCAAAATTCAAATAAAAACAACACATATTCAGTACCAAAAACAAAATGCAAGTGCTAGTAACTTAAGGCAATATCATAATCCTATGCCAAATTTTAGAATGCCATCTCAAAATTATCAAAACCAATTTCCATCTGGACAACAACAAAATTTTTTCCCCAATAATACATTTACAAGAAATCAAAACCCTACAGTAAGATTAAACCCAAGTACTCCATCTGCTAAATTTCCTAATCAATGGAATCAGAATGTATTCGCACCCCAGCGAGGTTATAAAAATACCACGCCCGCTGAGCCAATGCAGATGGGAACAATAAATAAAAGACCACCCACTAGACAGTCAATTAACCCCAATTTCTCTAAAAAACCTAATTATCAAAATAATCCTCAATATATTAGACAATCTAATCAACCTAGGAATTTCCATTCAGAAGAATTATTCCATCATGACGATAACCTAGATACCGAAAATTTCCTTGATTATCCGGAATATAACCTACCCGAAAATAACTATAACGACACACCTGAAGAATTTAACGAAATCGATCAAGAATACGACAACGATAACGAAGCTACTGTAAATTTTCAAAACTAGCCTCGGAAACAATTGAAACTTTTAACCTGACCACAATAAAATCAAATTTACCTTATTTAATTATACCTGGCACAAAAGACAAAATTTTGATAGACACTGTATTTAACTTTGTAAATAAAATAAAACAATTTTTAAAAACCTTATTGGTTTGCTTAAAAATAAAACTCGCGCCGAATAACAGTTACGTTTCGTGTATGTGCGTTGAGTAAGCGAAACTATTGCGCTTGTGTGGATTCGTTTCCTTTCATTTTTATATTTCTACTCGTTTGATAACAAAGACTTGCTCACTAAAAATAAATACTATCTTCCAACGCATATTGACCTTAACACAAATGCTATCCAATTCCTACATCCCGCAAAAGATCACCAATATTTTTGCAAAATGCTAGTAACTACCACCCGGTTATATCTGACAATAAATCTATAATTAAAACAGAATTTACAACATCCAACCAAGGTTCTCAATTACGAATTAATTTATCTGATGCTGACGACTATCGTCTGCTAACTAAATTCTACGATGACAACAAAGACAATTCTGAAAGTATCAAATTATCAGTAATTAGGGAAACGTCCCCACATCCATTACAATTGCAGAAATACGCGACGAACTTATCGCAAAACAGTTCCCAGTACTGACAGTTACTCGACTTCTTAAGAATAAACAGCCAATTTCAATTTATGCAATCGAATTAATTAAAATGGACAAGGCGCGGGAGATATTTCAACTTTCAAAATTACTCTACTGTATAATTATTAAAATCGAGCCTCGACATAGTAGCAACGATACTCCTCAGTGTACAAACTACCAGCGTATAGGACATACTAAAAACTACTGCCACCTTCCAGCTAGATGTGTCAAGTACACCGGACTGCATCATTACTCAAAATGCAAAAATACACGCGCATAAAAACCACAGTGTATCAACTGTAATGGCGATCACCCAGCCAATTACAGAGGTTGTCCCTACTGTACAAGTACGCAACTCCAGACACCACTTATGCACATACAATATCAGAACAAACCTTAACTAATAATCTACAGCCATCTCTCTCTCAGTTTCCACAATCGTCCTTTATTGAAATATTTCCAGCCATCTGAAACATGTTAACTCCATTCCATGAACAAATTAAGACATTCATTTTCTCCCTTATCCCTTCTCTACTCAATGGATAACGTCCCATCCAAACTACTATCACAACTCATCATCTGTAACTACAATGCTGATGGAATAGTCAGGATATACTAACTGTCACGGAAACACACCTATCAAAAAATGAACAATTCAAAATACCTAGATATAATGTTTACCGGAAAGATCGCATAACAAACTTTGCGGCAGGAGGTGTCGCTATATTAATAAAAACGCTCACTGTCTGCCACCGCATACGAATTAGAAGGAAGCACTAATCTAGAAGCAGTAGCCAATAAGTTGGAAACTAAAAATAACCTATAAGTAATTATTGCAGCTGTATACAAACAACTAAATGAGCAGCTACTTGAAGCTAATATAGCAGCGTTATTCCAAAGCAATACTCCTACATTAGCCATTGGCGATTATAGCTCGAAAAATACCCTATGGGGCTGCACCAGCAATAATCCTAGTGGAATTAAGTTAAACACCTACCTCTCCAATCATGCCATTCAACTTTCAGCTCCTACAGAACCAACTCATTATTCCTACCGAAGAGATCATCGCCCTGATATACTCGACATCTGCTTAATTATTGATTTCTCCCTTCCATTTTCACAAACTGTATTAATGGAGTTAGACTCAGACCACCTTCCAACCTTTATAACGTTTCAAGACACTTCGATACTGAAACACAATTTCCCCAGACTAATCAAGGGATATATTGACTGGAAACTGTTCTAAGAATTGATAAGTGAAACAACTACCTAAAGAAATCGACGCACATCACAGATCACAGAACTCAAGTCAACAATAAGTAACGCCATAACGCAAGCGACTACTACTCAGTTTATGCGCAAAGTGATCAATGACAGAGATACCCCCGCGCACATCACGGCTCTCATTAAGATTAAAAATAGGTTCAGATGCATTTGGGCTCTTCTTAAAGCACAATTCAATCGAGCGAGGTTAGATCTGCTCTTGTCAATTACAGAATCAACAAGTACCAACAGTACATCTCGGAACTGTAACCCAGAGTTGCCACAATGTAGCAAGCTACAAAAAGGATACTCAAGCAGCAGCCTCAAATTTCTACCATTAAAATCAATAACCAAGCACACACCACAGACTCAGAAAAGTGTGACATCTTCTCTACTCACCTGGAACACACTTTTACCACACATATATCACACACTAATGAAGAATTTGTAAATGAAATAACAACGGAGATAGCCACTAACTTTCCACCTGACCCAGGATTAATAGTATCTACAACTCCGGAAGAAATACAGTCATACATCGACAAGCTATCTATGAAAAAATCGCCTGGACACAATTTAATCGCTAACGTGATTACGTTTTTGACCATTATATTCAACGCCTGTTTACGATTGGGGTACTTTTCAACCATGTGGAAGCACGCTCACGGTTTACTTTTTCCAAAAGCTAGAAAAAACCACAAACACCCAGCCAACTATCGGTCAATAAGTCTGCTGCCAACACTATCAAAATTGTCTGGAAGGGTGATTCTTAACCGCCTATGCTCATTTCTCGACCGCAAGGAAACTCTACCACCTTTTCAGTACGGATTCCGTAAAAAGCATTCGACCGCCCACCAGCTATCTCGAATATCAGAACTGATTGAAAAAGGCTTTGAAAACAAACAGCATACTGTAGAAATATTTCTCGACGTAGCCCAAGCGTTTGGCCGAGTGTGGACCTATGGACTATTATACAAAATGTTCAGGATTACTACACATACTTATCTGTTATGCATAATTAAATCGTTCCTATACGACCGTTCCTTTGCACTACGAATAAACTCAACACTCACCAAAAATAAGAATATAACCGATAGAGTGCCCCAGGGCTCAATATTAGGTCCTACGTTGTTTAATATATTTGTTCACGACCTGCCAGCCACTAGTTCCTACGTAATAATAACAATGTAATGTACAAACCAAACAGTCATGTATAGCGACCTCCGCTGATCTGACTTATACTTATAATAAAAAAGACAAATTTTTTATATTTCTATATTTGCAAAATCTTTGCAGCTGTTAGATGTATTACGATACTATTGCATTTTCTCTGTTATTGTAAACTTGTAAGGTTATCATTGTTGTTATTCTTTTGTACAATAAAACACAGATCAACAGTTTTGGTATGTATTTCTTGTATATACCTTGTCTGTCCAGTACCTCTTACGGTAACTTAAACCAGTATAATAGTAAGAGCATAACAGATACATTCATGATATTCAGTAATAACTGTCTCATACTAATTATCTTCTGTGTTTTATTTTTTGTATATTACGCAAATGAATTTTACACATTACAAATTAACTCCATTATGTATCTGATACTACCTAAAATAACGATTTTCGAGACTTTCAATATTAAAACTGCATTGTATAAATAACTCCGACATAGTCGATCCCAAACCCGTGTTGAGAAACGCGAAGGGGACATCTTCAAGCCAGGCTAGCAACCTATTTGAGGATGCAAAACAAGATTTGCTCAAAGAACCACACAGAGAAGTTACGGCATCGGACAAATTAATACACCGACGATCCAGTAAAGAAATAGGCAAAGAGAAAGAATGAAACGACTCTATAAGAAAAATATAATGAGACCTGGCACTTGGAATATCATAGCGTGGAATCAACCAGAGCAAGAGATAATGATTGAAATTTCACAAAAGAAAATAGAAGTTCGTCGTATCTCCGAAACTCAGGAAAAAAGAAAGGGAACACGAGTAATAGGAGATTATGTTTGATCAAAGAATATAGATCTATATTCTTTGGTTTGATCTACAGTGGAAGAAGCAATAATGAAAGAGTAAATGTTGGCGTAGGAATCTCCTGCACAAACAATATGAATATTGCATTGACGACATTCGCTGTGTTAGCGAAAGAATATTGAGAATGGATAACAAACACGTCCACATAATTACCATACAAGCGCCCGATATTAGTAAACCCAGGGGAGAAAGGAGACATTTCTACGAAGAACTACAAAATAAGACGAAATATTTCCAAATCACTACATTACAATAATGGGGTATTTTACTGCAAGTATTGGAGATGAAACCTTTTCAGGGATTGAACAATGCTTTAACGAAGAAGTACTAAATAATAATGGAGACCTGCTGATTAACTTCTGTTCACGGCATAACTTTAAAATAAATAAAACGTTCTTTAACCACAGTCACAAATACAAGTACGTCTGGAGTAACACAAGAGGTCAGCATTCCACAATTGATTATATTATAACCAACAGACGAAACATATAGACGCAGGGATGATGTGGAAGAAGCATGAAGAATAGTAAAATACAACATACTACAAGCAGCGGAAGAAGTATGCGGAACAACGAAGGTTAGTGTAAATTCATGGCGAAATAATAAACCACGGTCCAACTCAGAAGTTAAAGATGTAGCGGAAAGAAAGAGAAAAGCATTTATGCAGTACAAACATTCAAGAACCACAGTAGTTCGAGATAAATTTATACGAAAAAGGAACTGGGGTAATCCAAGAATAAACGAAACTTACTGGGAGGTATTCGCCAAAGGTATGCAAAGAGGTATGTGCAGAGCGCAAAACCAAATATGGAAGATGCTGCGGAAGAGAAAAGCAGAAATTAGTGACATTATTGAAACCAGTAATATAAGCAGAAGTGAATGGAAACAGAATTTTAAGAAACTATATAAAATAATGGAGGAGAGAGTTTGGTAGTAGAATATGCAGAACTATACAATATTAAAAAAGGAAAAATACCAAGCGACAGTAATCGGGCATACCGGTCCCGCTGTTAAAAAAGGGAGAAACAAGAAAGTCAGTAAATTACAAAAGAATAACATTATGAATAGGTTTGGAATGGAAATGGTGGTTTAAATAAATAAACTTTGGAAAATTTGTTACCATCACGATATTTAGAACACCTAAATACGTATTTCAGCAACTAAGATGCCATCCTCAGTAAGAACTTCAACTAACTAAAGTAACTTGACTGAAAAGATAAGTCGTTCACCACGTCAACAATGAAAGTTCAATGCTAATCATCTAACAAACAAAGCCTTAAATAGTAAATTCCCGTTAGGGTTCGTTACGCTTAACCGATTAAGGAATTAGTTTCCATAAATAAATAAAATCTGAATAAGGAATAGCCCCATTAACTGAAGTTAAAAAGCTACCCTATTTTTGGAAATATGAATGCTCTCATAGCAATGCAATTCTTTTGTGGAAGACACTCTGTTTAACAATTTTTCGATTTTCTAATTTTATACAGTGTCCTGTCTCGTAAATATGTTGGGCACTTTAAGGTAAATCCCAATACTACGCTTAGTATGCCTAATATATTTTCCATTACAACGAGTACAAACAATTTCGCAAATCACTTTTCCAAAGTTTTCACTTTGTCTTTAGGGTTTCCCAACAAATTCCGAATATTGTCATTTGAACAAAATGTAATTTTGGAATTGATTTGTTTGCATATTTTATCAAGGCCTTTGGTTAAGGCACTGAACGGAGTTTTGATTGCATTTCTGGTGATTTTTTCAAAGTGAAAACTTTGTAAAGTCGTGGAATTGGGAACATTTTAATCTTGGATTACGTTTTCTAATTAAATTATCAATAACTTCTGGAACCTTTGTAGGAAGCAATATTTTTGATGTACTGATATTCAATTCGGTACCTATCGATTTGAATTTAATGGAAAGGTAAGTAGTATATGGATGAAAAATTAAAAGCCGCCGCTTTATACTAAACACGATAGTTTGGGTCATTGGTAATAAATTTGTTTACATCATTGGTTTCTTTCCTGTAAACATCCAATTCTAATCCTTTACAGTTTTTTCTAATACCTAATACGTCAATAACTGCCCTTTGTTTTCTAATTCATACGTGAATTCTATTGACTGACATTCGGAATTATGTTGGTTAACGGAATCGTAGATGTTGGTTTTCGTGGTATACCAATACTCATACACTATAAATTAACAAAGAAGGTGTAAGTGGCCATGTTCTTCGTAAAATCCTAAGTTGAAAATCCTAATATTGTGCCATGCTTCCAGCGTCTGTACTAGATTTCCAGAGTTTGGACATCCGTTTTTTTAATATGCGTTATTAATCGACATTTGCTGACAGAAAAAGTTGCAATTTAGAAGGAAGAAGAATTGTATACAGATTGGTGGCGGCTACTAGGAACATATGGACATGCATACCTTTACACCATGCACCTTGTTTTTTAAAAAGTAATAGTACAGTTACTGTCTTAGTATGAGAGTACAATGAGCCACGCAATCTGAGTGCTAAGAGATGCCAGGTAGATACGCATGACCAAGATCGCGCTTTATATAAACAAACAATAACAACAACAACGCTACTGTCAAGTCAATTAATGATTAGGAAAATAAAGGCACCGATATTATTTATTTACCTTAGGTATTCGTAATCAATAACACTGTAATAAATATGTTATATTTTTACAAACCGTCTAACTAACTAAGAATAAACCAGAGGAGTACCAAGAAAATTATAGTATTAAAAAATCAGACTCTGCCAAAGTCTTAAAACAGGGTGTAGATTAAACGGATAAATAATAAAGTTGAACAAGAACAAGTATTCAGTAACACCCAAACAAAAACAATTTCAACATAATCCTATATAATAAAAATTCGAACAAATCTCCTCTTTCCGCCAAACAGTAGCCCAAACGATTATAAAATCCAATTCTCATATTACGAAGCATTTCAGGAGCAACTGTAACAAACGCTTCTTATATTTTGATTTGCAGTTCCTTCAAAATTCTTGCCCTGACATCTATGAAACCATAAATTTTAGAATGAATATATCCCCACAGAAAGAAATCTTGAGGAGATAAGTCTGGAGATCGTGGTGCCCACAAGATTGTACCGTGTGTTGCAATTACACGATTGGGAAAAATATTGTTTAAATGTTCACGTACTGCCAATGTATTATGGGCAGGACAGCCATCCTGTTGAAACTAAATTTCGTCAAATTGGATTTCTGGTGTTTGACGCAAAGCTGGAATGACTTGGTTCTGAAGAAGGTTGAGATATTTTTAGCCATTCAGATTTCCTTCAATAAAAAAGGGCCAATAACATTATCGCCCACCATGCCACTCCAAACATTTAGTTTCTGTGGGTATTGGGTACCCAAATTATAATGTCTGCGTGGGTTATGTCGCGAGACCAGCCACGAGCAATTGAAATATTGTGCCGTCCATTGGAAAGGTTGATTCGTCCGTAAAAAGGACGTTCCTTAAAAAATTTAGGTTATTATTTGATTTCTCCATTACGTCTTCACAAAATTGCATTCGTCTTGTTTGATCGGCGAGGTAGATTTCTTGAGTTTTTGACAATTTATAGGAACGATTGTTACGAGCCAAACGGGCTTTTCCGTCGACCCGTAACAGGATAGGTGGAAAAAGGCCTGCAGCTCAGCTCAGAGGAGTAGGGGGAGTTCACGGAAATCGCTTACGGGAAGAAATCTTCCTGGTTGTGTACAGAATGGGTCAAAATTAGTGGGCGCCACTTTCCAAATTCAGCTGTTTGTAGGTCCTCGTGGAAGGCCAAGAAGCCAACAGCTTACGGGAATCGGACTCACCTTTATTGTGCCTCCCTTCGGTTTATAAAGCTTGCAAAATTCGTACATTCGCAAATACAACATACACAATAATAAAAGACGCAGTGAACTTTAAAACACATATAATCAAACTATTAGAAATGACACAATACAAAAAAAGGACAGCAAATGATGATCTCGTAGTTTAATAATACAAACTATTGATTTGAACGTCCAAGAAAAAAAAAACTCGCCCCGCTGGCGTACGTCATTTACCTTATTCCAAACACCTACGTGGCCAGCTACGCCGGAGCTTACAGGAAAAACACAGCATATATAAAAATTACTCTTTACACTTTGTAGTATAAACAAAAACAATCGGCGACTGAAGGTCGAAAGAAAAAGGTTCAATTACGTTGAATTTTGCAAGTTAGCGCGTAGAAGGTTTCTTTTCACAACACACAAAACTTAGCTCTTTACCTTGAATGACGAGACGGAGTCAGGCACAATGTCGTTAACCAGATGCGGGTAAAATCCGCAGGCACGCCCCCGAAGAGTCAATAAGAGCCCAAAATTTCGATGCGTTCGTCGCACCGACGGTAATAGCAGAGGGACAGGAACTGGGCTCGATATTAATCCGCCAAAGGCGATCGGCAAATTCGCAATAAATTGCCTTTACAGGGATAAAATCCAGTGTGTTTCTAAAATCCGACACTTGTCGACAGTTCTGTTTTCAACCCACGGTAAAACAGCGACACGAAAATCACATATGATGGACACCCATGGAAAAACCCAAGCCGCCCCTGCACCACTCGACTTATTTACGGTCGCCCGTAGATGGAATGAGCGACCGGAGCCATCGGAGATGTAAAATTGACTGAAGAACTCTCGCGACGCAAACCTGCATTTCCCCCAAAGGGTTGCAACATATTTCGAAATATGGTGAAATGATTCTAGAACAACACGTGTGACTTCCGAGGGTCAACACAGCATCCCAAGAATTGTTTTTGAACGGCAAATGTAGCCTACAAAGGGAAACCTCGAAATTGGCCTCGTCATCATCAAATCAATCACATTAATCTTTAAGAACAACAAAATAACCAAAACTGTTATCAACATACAAACGGCAATTAAGAAAACGTTTTTAATTCCTATGAAGCGGCAATTAGAGTACGACATTAATCCAAAGGAAGCGGCAAAATTTAAATGAACATAACACGATACCCGTTTCGCTTCAAAATTTTAATACAGAAGACTGGCACGAATTCTGTTCTACAGCAGCACAAATTCTTAATTCGTCAAGTTCCTGCTCCTCAGTATCAAAATGAGGCGTTTTTTTGTAGTTTTTGCGAGACAAACATCCTTTTTTCTTAAAAATTCTGCACAATTCGGTGTATTGTAGTAGTGCCTGGGATGAGACTATTTGGAAAAGTAACTGCACATAAAGCTCCTGTTTGACGTACTGTATTGCCGCTGTAGATCCATTTAATAACCTGTATTTTCTCATGCAACTCATATGTATCCATTGTAACAAAAATAGATTTGACAACAAAACAAACTGACAGCGTCCTTATTTAAAAAAAAATATCAAGGTGCATAGTGTAAACGCATGCCTGTCGTGCCTATGTTCCTAGTAGCCACCACCAACCGGTATATTATGTTTCGGTAGAGGTAGTGTTTCTGTTACAAAAGTTTGCTTATATCATTTCTTTATCAACTTATTTTCATAAAAAATACATTTTGTAACATTATAAAACAATAAGTAGTCCCCCCGCATGGAAATGACAAACTTAAACAACAAAATCAAAGTAATTCTATTTGCTTGATCTAATTTTGTGTTATCTCTGATTATTTGTATAGTTTTTGTTAGTTTCTGTGTTTCTGTGTGTGTTCTTCACGTGCAGTGAATATGCCGATATGTACATGGTGTACGGTTGCTGCAATGGAAACGCTAACATGGCAGAACAAGAATACCGGGCACGTTTTCTATACCGGAGACCGGAGATACCCTAGAGAAAATGTATTTGGAAGGCTGGACAAACATGTTTGTGAAACTGGTTCGTTTGTCAAAAGAAATGCGAACGCTGTTCGACCAGGGCAAAGGCGCACAATACAACTGGAAAAGCAGATTTTAGACGCAACATACGAAGATCCCTATGTGAGTACCGCAATTAGCTGCAACATTATATATCAGTTAAAGTTCAGCCTCTCTATGAAAACGATGACATGTCCGGATTGAATTTTTACAACACGATTTTAAATAGAATTCGTGGCAATGGTGATTTCTTCAGACATATTCTTTGGCGCGATGAGTACATGTTTACCAGGGATGCCGTGTTTAATATACATACACTAACTATTGTGCTGAGGAAAACGCAAACGAGTTTCGCGAATACGGTCACCAAAGATGATTTTACGATAAAGTATGGCTGAGCATAATAAAAAGCACAGGGATGTTGCACCAATTTACCTACCAAAGCGTCTTAATGCCGATGAATACCAAAATGTTTTGGAAAAAGTTATTGATGCGATTCCGTTAAACATTCTACCGTTTTTTAACGTGTTACTTTCAGTTCAGCACATAGTGCTATTCATGACAAGGTTAACTATTACAGTTTTGCATGTTATCCACTATTCATTATTCTATTATAATGTGTACACCTTGCTTGTATTGATAATCATTTATTAAATGGTGATTTGATAACTTTAGTCACTATCACTGTTTAAGAGGTCTATCGGCAGCTTTCGTTTCAGTCTGGTGAGGAGCAACCTTTTACCTAGATTAAAATATACTGCACCTTCGCACGATCAATATTATTATAAAACGATTTTGCTGTTTTGGTTATATACAGCTGAATTGTAGGCATACCAGTTTCCCTATGCATGTGAGAGTTTCTTATAAAACATTCAGCATTTTTTATGATGCGTAACACTTTGTTCTGCAATATTTGGAGTTTATTCAAGTGATATTGATCCTACGAACTTTCTGACTTCAAAACAATTGAATTTGATTCTTACATAATCCCCCCCGCAGAAGCTAAAATTCACGATTTTCGTCTTTTAGATGTTGATAACCGAGTTGGTTTTAGAAGTGGCAGTCCAGACACTGCTTCCGTATGTGATTAAAGGTTTTATTATTGAAGTATAGGTTAGTATACCACATTTTATTTTGAGTGTAAGCTTCAAATAACTTTTTATATATGTGCACACCCCAAGTTAGCATTCTGTCCAAGTGCATTCCCAGATATCCCACCGCACTGTCTTTTCTGTTCCACAGTATTGGAATGCTGTTTATAACTATGTAAGGTGGATCATACGGTTACCGTGTTGCGAAGATTTTGGTTTTATTTATCTGCATTAATATTTATGCACCGTTTAGTAAACCACTGATTTACTCGCTCAATACTTTCCTGAAGTTGATTAGCTGTACTGTTGATGTCGACATCTTGCGTGAGAATCCCCGTATCATCTGCGTGTATAGCTAGGTCCGCTTCAGGTGTTGTGTAACGATTTCCGCGCCTAATAGAAGGCGACCCTTAATACATATTTAGTTATTCACACGCTTATAGGATTTGTTATATTTCGAAGTTCGCTTCGGTCAAAGCGGCGCAGTAGGTATTTGTGTTTCAAAAATTGGGGGGAAGGAAATTCTAAAAGAAGTTTCCGTAAATAGGACAGTTGAGTATTGTCGTCTTACCGGATGTAAATTCGTGAATAGTGATCTATTCTTAATGAATCGTTTGACGATTTGGAATTAATTTTCCGATTTAGAGTCGCTACACGCAGGAGCTCATTTTCCTATAGTCGGAGGAGAGCAAAAGCTCCAGGAATTAACTTTCCGATCTAGAGATTTTTCCGGTCAAGAAGATAATCTTTTGTATGCCCGTTTCCATCAACTGGTGAGTTAATTAATAATAGAAAGATTGGTTCAGTCTTAAGTCTTCCCCGAACTTTAATATTAATTTCTGATGTATTAATTTAGGCAAAATTTGCTCGGTGGAATTCCCGTGAATAAGGTCAACTAAATACGCATATACAGGGAATTTTTCTTTTTAGTATACATTGCCTATGTATACTATTAAAAGAAACGCGTCAAATTCGCGTATTGTGTAGGCAACCAACTATACCGACAACTAAAAAGCAGGAGCAAACGTCACCAGTTGTGAATTATTTGAGTATGAAGGTTATGTTGATACAGTGTTTATATTAAATAAGTATTTCACCCTCTATATAGGACGCAAATGATGATATTTATTTGTAAATTACAAAAATCGACAGGATTATTGTTCGTGTAAGGTCCGTGAACATTCTATTTTCTTCGTACAACAAAAATGTATGAGCGCTAAGATAGTGTAGTGGTTATCGTCGCTGCCTTCCAAGCAGTTGATCCGAGTTCGACTCCCGGCCGTCAAGATTTTTGTTTAATTATAATTTTTGTAAACATATTTAATTTCATTTCTTCGGTTAAAACGTGATTACTTTTAGTTCTTATTTTATGATTTAAATTTTCTAACAATTGTTTGTATGATTGGAATACAAGGAGTTAAGTTTAAGTTAAAAAATAGAATTAGTCTTTATTTAGTGTCTTCTTGCGTTTTTTATACAACCATGTACAGTAAAGACGAAAAAGTGCAAATT
>JABXWE010007664.1:0-32516 GCA_014611495.1 Limonius californicus
ATGTGGAAGAAAACATTTGAACACGATGAAAAATTAATTCAAGAGTGGTGGGAACGTGAACGTGCGATTGTTGAAATTAAAAATTATTATTATTGAAACATTTATTTTTACACATCGCATTATCAAGACAATAATGCAGTTTAAATGATCATTTGTAGTAGTTCAATTAGGTTAATAATATTTATTGGCTTTTAACAACTAATTGGTGCCCTGTTATATACACATTTGTTTTTGTTTCCCATTATGTCAAATCGTAAATTAAATTATGGAAGATTTTGAAACGAAGCATTATTAGCTGCTACTCCTGAAATGTGGAAGAAAACATTTGAACACGTGAAAAATTAATTCAAGAGTGGTGGGAACGTGAAAGTGTGATTGCTGAAATTAAAAGTTATTATTAATACATTTATTTTTACACATCGCATTATCAAGACAATAATGCAGTTCGAATGATCATTTGTAGAAGTATAAATACTCCATGGGGTTAACAATATTTATTGGCTTTTAACAACTAGTTGGTGCCGTGTTATATACACATTTGTTTTTGTTTGCCATTATGTCAAATCTTAAATTAAATTATGGAAGATTTTGAAACGAAGCATTATTAGTTGTTACTCCTGAAATGTGGAAGAAAACATTTGAACACGCTGAAAAATTAATTCAAGAGTGGTGGGAACGTGAACGTGCGATTGTTGAAATTAAAAATTATTATTATTGAAACATTTATTTTTACCTGTAACAAACAAATAACAATCCGTAAGTGCTTACCATCTTCTTGGAAGAGTACGCTATATAACAAAAAACGAATCGAATACCCTAGCAAATATAAAATACCTGCGAGATTCCCGGCATTCTTTTAGCTGATGATAACTTAAAAACGATCGTTTGTGACGATTAAAAACTTAAGAATGTTACGGAGTCACGCAGATTTTATAAATTAAACAGATAACCCTAAAAACCTGTAGACTGCCTTAACCCTGACAAATACAACGTCGGTTGAGCCAGCTGCGTTGAGAGACCACGTTAATCCGACAAGCAATGGAATCATGGCGAAAATGGACTATCAGCAGCGAGTTTTCCCATTTCCGAGTGTAACACTGTAAACCCGCAATCTAGCCCGGTCATCTTTCATTACATCCGTGATATCGTTGGGGAATAGCATTATCCAGCTTTAATATACTTCACTGATTCCGAAATACGCCGTAAATTTTCATCTCTTCACGCCACATTTCTCCAAGTGGATACGTACAGGTACTACAAGTTCAGGCGGATAAAATAAGTATTTTTTCGTTGTATCGATATTTTTCAAAAATAGTACGTGAATATTGCGTAATCATATTAAAAAGTTATAATCCTTTAAGAAAACAGAAAGGATTAATTACGTGTGCTTGAACGTAAAAATAACCGTTCTCTTGCATCTACAAATAATTTATAGAATTTTGGAATAGTCACGGGGCAAGAAATAAAATAACTAGTATTATATTTGTAGGGTATTGATGCTTGCAAGTACAATTCAATAAAAATGTCCTGTATGATATTGAATATACAAGAGGTGTTTCAAAACATTCCCAATTCGGGCAAACTGTGACAACTACAATGTGAAGCTCCGCTTTGCTCTCTGACTCCAGTCATTTTTTAATCAAGTTGTAAATGGAAATATAACCTGCACGTTTCAACGAAACTAAGTTTACAAAATATATTGCCTTTAGTTGAAAACTGATATTCTTGTGCAAACTAAATTGGAAATTCTATTAATATCCAACCTACTTATCTTGGCAAATGACATTAACTCTACTCTTTTCACAACTAACCAGAATTGGGAAGTATTCTGAAACGTATTTTACATGATATCCATGGTTTAAATAAGATGACAACAGTCAGTTAAGTGTAGAGTTAGTTAGCAATCCAAAATACAAGCTTTGTGGCGACTGTTTAACGACAGTATCGTTATTATATCAATTCGATATATCTAAGTAATAAATAGAGCAATTCTCAATTGCTTACTGTAGTACCACGTTATTTAATTGTCAAACAGTTTAATCAATAATTTTAAGTTTCAAAGTCGGCAACTCAAAATACATGCGTCATGGCAACTAAGACGGTTTAAACAACAATAACGCTTATACATATATCAATTGGATATGTGTTAGTAATAAATATAGTAACTCATTTGCTTGTTGTAGTAACATGGCACTTAACGGTTTAATTTATAATTAAATACAAGAACATCAGTTAAGTTTAGAAGTCTGCAACCCAAAATACATGCTTTATGGCAAATTACCATACACAGTTTAAACCACAATAACGCTAATACATCAATTCGATATATCTAAGCAATAAATATAATAATTGCCATTTACTTGTTATAATGCCACGTCATTTAATTGTCAAAGAGTTTAAACATTAATTTCAAATTTAAAAGTTAGCAAACCAAAATACATGTATGTCTGAGATTGAACTATCTACCTGTTAAAATCAATTTAATCTGGTTGTTGTAATTTATTTGTTGTTGTTGACTAAAAAGGGTTTATTTTAATTTTATTAAATAATGATTTTTACTTTGCTTGTGTATACCTTCGAAGAAACAAACACAAGGTACGGCCGGTATTTAACATGACAGCTACGACATGCCTTGCAGCACTCACAGCCAACCCTAATTTGAAAACTTTTAGATGGCTCGTTATATCACTCCAATATAGCAAAGTAATAAATCGAATATTTACTTGTAGTAACTGATCATTTAAGTGCCAAACAATTTAATTTATAATTTAATGAAAGATGACGATCTTCACTTAAATTTAGAAAGTTAGCAACTTAATAGACATGCTTCATGGCAACTAAAACGACTTAACCGGCAATAACGCTAGTCTATGAATCCAATGGCTGCTAATTTACATATTCAATACTATCCGTAATTACAACATTCATATGATATTTTATTTTCGTCGTCTACAACTGTCTTTTAAGACTGTACTGTGAATATAATGCAAAAGAATAGGAAATAGAATAGCAGCTAACGAAAATAATATAATTTCAGTACTTGACGCAGTATATGTTCACGCAGGTCCAATAGAGTTAAGTCAGCACTTGAGCATTTGTTGTGCTTCTGTACATAAAATTCTATAAATAGATTTTGTCCATACCAAGTGACGCTAGTTCAAGACCTTAATAAAAACGACTACCCCGCAAGAATTCCACTTTTTTCTGCGTTATAGCAACGTCAACTGTGAATCTAACAGAACATTACCGCCAATATTATATACAAATAAATCCTAATTGGATCAGAGGACAATTTCAGATTTCTTTCACTGAAATTTTGGTGTAGAGTGAAAAACCATGGCATTGTTGAACATTCTTTTATCATGAAATCGTAAAAAAATATATTACCTCAGATTCTTACAGCCGTTGAAGTAAATAGAAGATAACGTATGCGGTTCCAGCATGGATTTCTAACCACCCTCCTGATCTTTACAGGGTGAAATTAAAAAAAATATACAAATCTGCGATAAGATTGGAATGATTTTATAGTATTACCTTCTATTAGTTCATCAAATGCATTAAAAATCATATATTACGTAATAAAAATATAATATGCAAGTATGTATGTTTCACAATTGAAAATAAATAAATAAGGTTAGGTTTTAGAGTTAAAAGAGAAAGAACTTATTGAAGAAATTATTACTTTACAAATTGAAAATGCAGTATTTTAAAATAATTATTGTCATTTTTATAATACACTATTTCAAATATGACCCACAAAAATGTATTTACATTAAAAAATTTTAAATCTGGTAGTATTCTCATCGATATTGTTTCTACACTAGTAGATATTGCAATACAATTTTAATTTAGCCTATTTTAGATAATTAAAATATTTAGACATACTATAAAATTTCTTCGTAGATCATATCTAAAACGATTAATTTTTAATATAAAAAATTAGAAGGCTGGTAAATGAAATCAATAAAGCCGTCGTTTCGGTGTAAAGTTATTATATATTAATTACAAATCTGAAAATACAGCGTCACATATTATTAAATAGCCTATTTTTAGCACCCGAACTCTAATTTAGAATGGAGAAATGAGGTGATCTTACTAATTTGGCAATTGTAATTTCTGGAAAAAACATATACAATGCGGTCGTAAAACGGCCTCCCCCCTCCTACTAACTTTTGAACGACTTCATATTTAAATTTTAATTTGTGTGCTTTAATAGGAGGCTAAATACTACTTTTTAGTACATATTTAAATTTATAAGTTATACAAGTTTATATTTTTTTTAAATGGCAATGGGGTTCGAGTGACATCTCATTTGAAAGGTCTCTTTGAGTAGAGTGTAACTCTATATTTTGGGTAAATTTTATAGATTCAAAAACAAATGACAGACTTCCAGATTAACTGTTTCTGATATTAAGCAAAACGCTAAAAAAATTTAGGAGGCGAAACAACAGTAAAACTATTGAAATAATTAGTCTTTCTGTCCTGTCACTTTAATTCAGTTATTGTGTTTGCTCACGTTTGAATATTGAGTATTAAAACCGGTGATACTAACAATAATTATGGCTAATGTTCGAACTTTGCAGGAAAAAACTGAAGCAGTTTTTATATTTGCCCAAGCCAATCGAAATTTTCACGAAGCCGAAAGAAAATTTAATTAACGTTTTCCCTACCATCCTATTTCGAGGACGTATTTAAGAGAACTTGTGGAAAAATTTATTAACACTGGAAGTGTGCAAAACAGGAAAAACCCTGGACGACCCGCAATTTCAGAAGACAATCAAATTCAGATAGTTGGTGAAATGGTAGTACATTCTCAGCAATCATGTTCACATCTAGCTGCGATATGTTATGTAACGGCGACCACTGTCAAAATGTTTTTAAAACGACATAAGTTCCATCCATACAAAATGAACATTTTACATCAGTTGATTGAAGATGATCCGGATAGGCGCATTGAATTTTGTGAAGACATGGCCCAAACCATTGCAAGAAACCGATCCTATCTTCGCAATATCTGCTTGATGACGAATGCACATTTTTTGTTTAATAGGTTTGTTAACGGACGAAATGTAAGATATTGGTGCGATGAAAATCCCCATGTTTTCCAGGAAGGTCACACCCAATTTCAGTAAAAATTGAATGTGTGGATACTTGAGACTTGGAGACTTGACGACCATATCGCAGGCCCCTTTATTTATCGACGGAAACCTTTCTGAGGAATTGTACTTGAACATGCTGGAAAACCTCATCCATCCGTTAATAGTTGAGATTGCTGAAAATAATCCAAACGAATTTGACATGGATATCATATTCCAGCAAGATGGCGCTCCTCCGCATTTTAGCAGACTAGTTCCGAATTATCTGGATGCAACGTCTCCTCGACGATGGATTGGTCGTCGTGGTTCAACAGAATCGCCTCCGCGATCCCCTGACCTGACTCCGTTGGACTTTTTTTGTGGGGGTATCTTAAATCGAAAGTTTTTCAAACAGTTTTTTTTCGTTTTCGATTTACGACATAAAATAACAGAGGCGTGTGCAAATATCGGAGTTGAAACTTTCCAGAAAGTACGGGAAGAGATATTAAATAGGTTTTTCTATTGCCAAGAAGTTCAAGGAGCACACTTTGAACATTTATTAAAATAAATAAATAAATTGCGAATGGGAAATGTTTGCGGGGATATCCGAATACACGGTTCCGCACCCTGCTGCCACTTTAACCCTGTTTGAGGTAGTTAGTGACGTAGCGCACTAACCCAGGAGGACCGACGGTTTTAGGTACTCTCCCAGGCACCATGCGGTGAAATGGTAAATGGTGAACATTTCGAAAGCATTCCTTTTTTGCTTTAATTCTTAGTTTTTTCCATAAACTTGTTATTTTCAATCATCTGTCATTTTTTCTGGATGAATATTTTTTTATGAAACTCAAGGATCAGACGCAGAATTACAATACCTTTCAAACGAGGTATCACTCGACCCCCACTGCCATTTAAAAAATAGTTCAGGATGGCGCCTAGCCGCCATTTTGACAGTTATAAAAATTAAATTCGGGCTAAAAACTAGTATTTAGCCTTCCATTAAAGCTCACAAAATTTTGTGAAGAAATATCAAGTCGTTCAAAAGTTAGTAGGGGGGGGGTGGACATTTTACGATCGCACTGTATAAACCCAATATAGTACAAGACATCGGTTCAAATATAATATGAGCAGAGACATTTTTATGTATTATTCAAATTCTAGCAGGTTATTGGATGAAATGTTTCACAACAACCTTTTATTTTATCTAAAAATATATGGCTATAAGTTATAACTATATTTTGAATACTCATTTCACATATGAGAAATCCATTTCAAATATCTATAATAGAAGTCGCTAATGTGTTATTAGTCATTTTAAAACCGATCCGACTGTAAAAACTAAAAAGATTTGTCATATTAACCACGCATTTATAGGCCAACTATACAAAAATGAATTGGAATTGTTTAAAAATATGTTAATAAAGTTCTAGTTCTGCTTTAATGGGACCTTGAAAACATTTTAACTTGGAATTTAATAGATTCAAAACCTAGTTTTTAGCCATTATACAAAATATTTCAGGAGAATAATTATTAATAACCCAAGTGTATAAATTTATAAATTATAAATATAAATTTAAATAAAGAAAGCTGATATTGATATTGATTATTAACAATATTTATAATGTATTCTTACACATCAAAACTGCCTTCTTACAGATTTTGTTAGAATGTATATAATTTTTCCAAAATACCTCGGCGTAACATATACTAATCTTAATATAATTTTCGTCATAACATGAATTATCTATTTCTGTGTTTCAATACTGCGATCTGTAGAACAAAAAATGCATTTACATTGTCTATGATGTGCCTCTGCAACTATATTCGAGCCCTATATTGTTTGTTTCTGTCCTATGACGTCACCGCGTCGGCACTTGCGCACAAAAGTTTACAAGTACGGTTTAATATTAGAACTAATAATCATTTTCGTTACAATAATTGTCCTATCTAGACAAACTTTCTGAACAAAATAAAAATATAGACATGTATTTCTATAATATATGGTCGGTCCTGCTCATAATTCAGCAAACTTTCAATATCATACCCTATTTGATCTAAGTAGCTAGCAACAGTCTTGTAAATACCATCTTTCATGAAAAAAGATTTCGAGTGTATCTAAGCTTTCTTAATGTTAAACAGCAAAACGGTCTGGTTACCACGCGAATTAATTTTGTTGATTTTCGCAGAACAAATTCAGGAAAAAGTCCAGTGTGTAATAAATTGTGACCGAGCAAACCACTTTGTACAAGTAGCTGAAATGGGTTTCCGTAAATCTCTTTACTAAGGGCTATCAGTGCCCTCGATTAGGTCACATAACCTGAGCGCCACATCACTCAAGGCTTGGCCCGCCCAAACCGAGTGCCTCAATGGCCGACGGAAGGAAACGGCCATCGCTCTCCGGTCCGGCACGACAGCTTCCGGTCCACTGCTGCCAACCTCCACTAAGTGATGTTATAACTCGAAAAAGCAGGATATTTACTTTGTGAATCTCATAAATGTAGACGCCACGGTGAAAGGATACCAAAGGATGGATAAGTCGATTGAATCAAGCAAATCTTTTTGAAAATTTTGATTTTTAGGATGCGCAAATTGCAGTCCCGTATAATATTGCCGTTAGCAAATAGTTGGTATGTTCATAAACACATTTATAAGTTGATTATAACATAATAAACAACGTTTTTTAAAACAAATACCGTTAGAAACTGGTAAATAAATTGTAGGGAGTTGTAAATGCAATTATCAGTTAGTTACGCGAAGGCGTAGCAACGTAACATATACAGTGATCCAAATTTTGTTACATTACCTTTGGGAATATGTTATAGTAGCTAAATGACAACGATTTAACTAAGATTAACTTATATGTACAAATACGAGGTATTTCAAATGGAAGTAATGTTGACGCTGCTATTTCACTTAGAAGTGATAAAAATGAAATCTACAGATATGTTAAAAAGTCCTGGGTCAGTTTTAAAATTGGGAAGACGTTGAACTTCAACGCATGTCTTTCAAATCGTTTTCAGTCATTGAATAGCTATGTCGAAGAGGAACTTAGTCACTATAATATAATAAAAATTTGCTAACCTTTGTTATGGGTTCAGTCTATTGATCTAGTTGCACCGTTACTATGGCTTTGTTATAAACATCGTGTATTAATCACATGTAACGAAGCTCACTCTACTATTCCGTAGAACATAGCAGACTATCATCACATGGCACAATAACGGTGCAACTAGAGGAACACTCTTCATGACTGGTATGGAGTCATACCAATCATAAGGAGTGTACGACAGGGGGATGCGATGTCACCTATGCTGTTTACTACTGCCCTGGAAGATGTTTTTAGTCTTCACTGGGAAGAGAAAAATATCAACAACAGAAGATGACTTTTAATTATCTTAAATATGCAGATGATATAAATCACATCAGACAACAAACAAGACCTTCTATCTATGATGAACGACATAAACGCAGAATCAACGAAAATAGGCCTACAAATCAATAAACAAAAGATTAAGGTTATGAAGAACAGAAAAAACTTAAATTTTACTTAAATGGAGTCCCTTTAAATCAAGTTAGAGAATATATATCATCATCATCTTCTCTGCCACGTGTTTCTCCTCAGCGCAAACAGAAAAATTTATATATATACCTAAGCCAAATTATGAAGCCAAATAAAGAAAATCAAGAGGTGGAGGTGAGAAGAAGAATTAAACTACGATCGGCAGTTTTCGAAAAAATAGGTGATATTTAAAAAACCGAAAGTTCCTTCAAGATTTTCTTTTTTCCTTATCAATTCCTCTTTTACCTTATGGTGTCGAGGTTGCCATTCATACATCCGGGATTAATTGAAGGTGATGGGTCCCATTTTGACTTGCATCACGCTCCTCCCGCTCCCCTCGACTACATTCGCTCTCTCCATTTTCACTATTTGTGTTAATTGTATGTATGTATGATGTTGTGAGTGGCCATGTTACTTCTCCTGGTCAAGCAGTGGTTACGGTTAGCGCCGTTAATTGTAACCCAACGTCGAATGGTTATCGAGCTCGATACCGACCCTATGAATTAGAGAAACATCTCTGCCTATCCCCTCTTACCACTAGGCTACTCGGTGTTCTTTTCTTCAATATTTAAAAACTAAAATATATGAGCAATGCGTTCTACCGGTGAGCATATATGCCGCTAACAAAAAAATATGGATAGTTAGTAAAATGTTGACATGCTATGGAGAGACAAAATCCTAACATCACGCTAAATGATAGGAAAAGTCATGGATCGGAAGTAAATCAAAGGTCGTAGGACATAGAACGAAAGGACAACCACAGACGCGGTGGGTGAATGACATTAAGACACGACTACTGTGGAAATTAAGAGCACAAGTTTGAGTAAAATGGAGAGAGATTGAGAAAGCCTACATCCAAAAATAAATCGACGAAGGCTAGATGATATGATGATGAGCACTTGTTCTTGATAACTAATTCGCATCTTCTTAGTATGGCATTTACCAGTTTTCCTGGTTGCGGCTTCTAACTACAGCAAAATCAATCAAAAATCACATATTCAATTAATTCTTTATTTGTTTGTACGAGGCTTGTTCAACTGAAACCCATCTTTGATGAACTTAGCCTTGAAAACAAATGCAATATTTCAAATGACGGTTGTTGATGTTCGTAGTGTTTGTAAGCAACATATTAATACGTTTCTGGTGTTTGAATTTGATTCTGACTTTTAAAACTTCGATTTTGAAATGGCGTTTGTTGTTGAAAATCCGTCCAAGTTTTATCAGCGTGCGGTTCTACAATTTTTGTGCGCACCCATTGCAGGTTCATACGCAAATGCAAGCAGTGTATGGAAATGCATGTATCGCATACCCAACTGTGAAGGGATGGTGCCAAAAATTTAAAAATGAAAAAGAGGGGACTATGGATGCACTGCGACCAGGTGCACGGTGCACTGCATTAACAAAAAATATGACATGTGAGGAACGCCTTATTAGAGAAAATGGTCGAATTTCAATTAGTGAAATTTTAGAAATTTTTTGTGCAAGTGTAGGATCTGTCTATAGTATTGTTCGTAATCTGGGTTACAGCAAAGATTGTTCGCGATGGATTTCTCGTCTCTTGTCTAATGAATAAAAATGCTTGCGAATGGGCTTATCTCTACAACACCTCACAGACTATAGGTAAAATGGTAATGACTTTCTTCTGTCAATAGTTGCTGGTGACGAAACTTGTTGCTACGATCCATCCGGTAAGTTAAAGTCGGAGCTATGGAAACATTCACGTTCACCACCACCGAAGAAATTTAAAGCACAACCTTCTGCAGGCAAGGTAATGTTAACATTTGTTTTCCACCATGAGGGACCCTTGTTGATAGAGAACCTGGAGTAAATGTTAATGCAAATCTGTACAATGAACTTTGAACAATCTTCATCAAGCAAAAAGACGGAAACGTCCAGGAAAACTTAGGTGTGAGGTCATTTTGCTGCACGACAATGCTAGGCCTCATGTTGCTAATGCGGTAAAAGAAAGCTTCAACGAAAGAAAGTTTTGGAACATCCACCCTATATCCATATTTTTGGACTGCTGAAAAAGGCGTTAAAAGGTCGGCATTTTGAGTCTGACGCAGAAGTACAGATAGCTGTGGAAGACTTCTTCAATCAGCAGCCGCAAGAATTGTATGAGCAGGGTATACATCGGTTAATAAAACAATGGGATAGGTGCCTTAACTGTGACGGTAATTATTTGTAATTAAATTGTTGAATACATTTTTATAAAGCAAAGACGGGTTTCAATGGAACACACCTCGTATATTTGCTTTTAGATATGAAGTTTGGTATCATTTGTCAGAAGTTCTGCATAGTTTATTGGATTCGAGCCTGGTAAGCCCACCCTGCAGATTTTATGGGACGTTATTAATGATTTTACCAGTTTGGTAAGGAGGTTTAATTATTGGTGAAAATTTTCTCCCAACAAACCTTCAGATATACGTATTAGCGGCATGACTGATTAATGTTTAAAGCTGTTTAATCATTGAATAGTTCCTTATGATTTGATATTCCTGGTCCCATAGCAAACGGCAGCGGCTCGGAAAGCAGTAGCTTCTTTGGAGCTCTACATCCGTGAAGTTCATTAAGTACTCTTCCTGCCGTAGTGCAAGTGCACACAGGAACACCAGTAACTTTGGAACATAATTTGATTCATTCGGTGTAATTAAAACTTCTATCTACTATATTTGTTCTTCTTAAAATGGAATCATCTAGCCCTGAGGTTTTGTTTGGTGGTCCAACATACGGTTTCTTGTTACTTTTCCTTACAGTGTATTTTCCAATAACTCTAATTGCATTTTGAACCAATATTTTCCTTTTTGTCTTCTGGGATGGTATTTTGCAGCTTTCGGCATAATTCAAAGAGCGAGCCGATATCTTAAAGTGATCGTAGTTTTTAATGCCATCAGAATTTTTCATAATAATTACTATTTTTCCACAAAACAGCGTAGAACAACAAATGTCTATTTTGAACGGTTAGGAAGCTACAGCAATATCAATCTTAAATACGGCCATTGATTTGTAAATGTTCAGATTCGGACCAAAGTTTCTAGAATTTTTTTTTTCAAAATTTACCTCCTACAGTTATAGACTATTTATTTAAATATCATTCTCTAAAATTAAATTACCTCAAACATGCAATGTTAAATACCTTTGACTGCCGTACCTTATTTATCCTTCCATACAGAGAATTAGATTCCCTTAAAACTAAATTAAATACAAAGGTATGAAAAACTTTTCAAATATAAAGGTTTAATGAGTTAAACTATGGGATCTAGGTGGCTCTGCAGTTAGACACCTCGTATCATCCAGTTGTCGTTATAGGTATTCGCCGACATTGATTAAAAAATGTGCAGGAGCTCCATCGTGCATAAACCACAAATTATCTCTATCATTCAAGGGCACATTTTCCAATAGTGGGGAAAAAGTGTCGTTCTAGAAGTCAAGATATAGTTCACTATTCAAATGATATGGTAAAAATGCTGGTCCCATCAGATGTTCTTCCAAAACACTCAGTCAAACATTTCACAAAAATTGATGCTGATGTCTTCACTCGACAACAGCGTGAGGACTTTCGTCTGCCCAAACATGAATATTATGCAGACTAATGATATCGCTAATAGTAAAAGTAGCATCATTTTACAATAAAATATGAGCAGCAAAATTTGGATTTCCTGCCACTTTTCTCAGTATGAATCTACAAAACACTATTCTTGAAGCGTAATCAGAAGCAGTAAAAGCTTCTGCCCGCTGTATATGGTACGGCATACAATTATGTACAGGAAAGAAATAACAATTACTTAAATTTTGTTTTTAATGACAAAGGAAAAACCTACTATTGCAGTTAGTTACATATCAATACAAAATCGCCTCTATCTATAAAGATTTCCAAAAATAGTTTCGATCTTTTTCCGATCATCCAGTATAATTTACGAAATTGTAGACCTAGTTGTTTACGCTTGTTAAATATGTGGGTTCACCAAGTTAATCTCTTATCGAGATGTAGTCCTAAGTATTTTGTTGGTTCTATATGGTTAAGTTGATGTCCGTTTACGGTTACTGGTGGACAGTTGTCCCTTTTCATAGTGAATGTGACGTGATGGAAGATGGTTTCAGTCAGTCCAATTCGCCATATCCTAGTCCAGCGTTGAATTTTGTTGAGATGAACTTGGAGATACCTCGATGCCGATTGTGGATTTATATGTGAGGCTAAAATGGCCATATCATACGCATAAGTAGCTGATGTTGTTAGTCGAGATGTAGGTAGGTCGGCTGTATATAGTAAATACAGTATCGAACCTAGGGCGCTATTCTGTGGAACGCCTGAGGAGATGGGTTTAATAGTCGTGGTTTCATTGGTATCGGTAATCGGTTTTGGTATTTTATCAAGAAATGCCGATTTGATATGTATGACTTCATCAGTTCATATAGCTGGTAAGGTAAGTGTTTTTTTTAGTTTGTAACATAAGCCTTGATGCCATACCTTATCAAAGACTTGCTTCAGGTCTAGAAACACCGCAGAACAGTATCGTTTTCTTTCCAGATCCTTGTATATTTTGTCAACTATTCTGTATACCTGTTCGATGGTGCCGTATTGACTCCGAGAGCCAAATTGGTGTTTAGGGATTAATTTCATTTTCAAGGATGGTCATTATTCTACGCAGAATCAGTTTTTCAAAAACCTTTGACAGGATGGGGAGTAGACTTATGGACCTGTACGATGTTATTTCACCAAATGGTTTACCTGGTTTCGGCAGCTTGATGATTTGTACTGTTTTCCATTGGCTTGAAAAGTGCCGAGTCGTGAGTATTGCGTTGTATAGGTGTTTAAGGGGTTGTATAATTTTGCTTGGCAGTTGCTTGATAATAGTCCCATTTGATCGTAACCTGGAGCTTTTTTTATGCTGGTCTTCTTTATTAATTCTTCTACTTCGTTGGTGGTTATGGGTTTAAGGGGCAGGCTCATTTGGAATGGCGAGTCCAGGAATACAAGAATTTTGTTTCTTCTTCTGAGAGTTGACAAGGGAATTGTGATTCTTAATGACCCAAGTGTACCCACAGTGTACGCGATATAAAGACAGACTTAGTGCTCATCCAAATGACACTATACATCACCTAATGGACTATAACAATGAACCAAAAACATTAAAAAGGTTTAAACCATCAGAGCTACCCACACGGTTCCAACATTAATTAGTTTACTTAATTTGAATTTTAATTTCAATTAACATAGAATTAGGATTATCATAAATACTATTAAGATAAAGATAATGTAAGGAGAGGATTCGCTGGAACTCTACTTCATACGACTAAATGTAATCACCAGTGTTACTGCATTTACAGTCTAATCATTATAAAGTACTTATTGCCCCACTCTATAGGGCAGATTGTATAATAAATGGAGTTAAAAAAAAATCTTTGAAGTAGTTAGTTCACCGTCATATGTTTATCAAGACTTTTTTGTTAGTTTGACGAGTACTATACGTGGGAAAATTATTACACCTTTTATTTAAATCACCCTGTATAATAAAAGGAGCGCATGTTAACTTAGATAAGGTAGGAGTTATTCGACTAAAACTAAAGATTTTCATATACTCTATATATACAGAACGTAGGAAGAACTAGAAAACTTATTATAATACCCTATTTAATATTTAAGGATTCGGAGAGCGAGTTATGCTTGGATAAACATTCCTAAGTTCTCAATAAGAGAACAGATTTATTTTCCGAAGCATTTGTGTTCTCACTCCCCATTAGGAATTGCATTTGTTCATCTGCAGAGCATATCGGAGTCGCGAACGGAAGCAAGAGAAAGACGACGACTGAATCAACTATCTGTTTAACGACCTAAATAAAAGAGTTTCGGACGGCTAAATGGAATCTGCTGCTTATCCTCTCAGGCTCCTCCCGCTCCATTACAGAACGGCTTCCGTTTCTCTAACCCATTTTAACATCTTCACAATGACGTGATTTCTCTACTCGCTTTGTGTTTATATTTTTATTACCCTTAATACACACAAATAGAAACGTTTTCGAGAGAGCGAGTTCAAACGAATACGACTAATGTCATAAAATGACATATTTCAATTTTTCATGTTTTGGTTTTACCGTTTTAAAATTCTTTATTTTAAACAGCGACTAAGTTAGAAGTTCTTTAGATCATTATACACAAAGTCGGCTTTTTGGATTTCCATGCAATGATTAATCGCCCCTTTTCAGTTAATTAATCTGAAACGCTTTTTCTTCTTGTTGACAGTATTTTTAAAGTTTTGACATACAAAATCACAACTCAAAGGACAATAAGATTATATTAATAAGAAGATATCCATGTCTACCCTTAAAACTATCAATTCAATAGGAATTAGAGTAATACAACAGAATACAAAATTACTGCTACAAGCTTATCTTTTCCGAAAAGTAATTCAGAGTAATAATTCCAAATCACTTCCTCAGAAAGGAGAATAAAATTAATTTTTTCATATACTGTAGTCTATTGCTTTGGCTAGAGATAAATATTATATTTAAGATGTTCCTAAAAAATTGGGCAAAATTTCTACAGTGGGTTTTGGGAACCCAGTAGGTCAAAAAAGATGCTGTAAACAAATATCCAAAAAGGCTTTGATAATAAATTACATGCGTCGAGAAGTAGACTCCTCATTTCATTTTTGAAACAGTAGATGGGCACGGTAGACCAATTGAATGGCTTCCCATATTAACGGATTTAACCCCGTTCCATTTTTATGAAAAATATCGTTTGGAATCTCAAACATTTATTGTAACTTGTGCTTTGTTAGTAGTTTCCTTCTAATTTTTAAACAAAGCATTTCCGGATATACGTTCATTAGAACTTTTTTTACTTACTTAGTTCGCTGAACACTTAGAAATTGGGCCTCATGTTTTGAGAACGCCCTAGATATGAGGCGGTCAAATTGATTGCGAATACTTTTACTCAACGCTCTGGTTCGACGAAACACTACAGCTGATTGATTTTCTGCTTTGCTAATCTAATATTACAGGCATATACTCAATAATAGTGCTGTGCATACTTCATTAAATACTTGCTCTTAATTTATTATCTGCGTTGTGAGTTCATATTTTATTATCGGAGCTGTGTGCTCATTGATAATGCTATGTGTAACTAACTAAATATTGAACTGTATACTTATAATTTATTGCCATAGTTGCCAATTTAATATTAAGTCTGTGATCAATAATGGTATTACCTCCAGTTAATGAAATATTGAGTTATGTGCTCTTAGTTTATTGTCAGGATTGTGTGCTCCTAATTCATTACTAGAGCTACAGGCTTCTAATTATTGTGATGATTGTGTGCTCCTAATTCAATACTAGAGCTACGTCATCAATAATATTGCTGCGTTTGCTTAATTAAATATCGAGCTGTGTGCCTCTAATTTATTGTTATTGTTGTACGCTGTTATTTATTATTAGAAGTATGTGTGTATGTACTGGTACGTATATACCTAACTAAATACTGAGTTGTGTGCTCTTATATTTTGCGAGTTGTGTCCTGTTAATTATAATATTAAAAGTATGTGATCAACAATGGTGCTGTGTGTACCTCATTAAATATTGATATCTTAATTTATTATCTGCACTGTGAGTTCGTATTTTATTATCCGAGCTGGTGTGCTCACTGACTGTGCTATGTGTAACTAACTAAACATTGAATTGTATACTTCTAATTTATTGTTAGAGTTGTGTGCTCCTAATTTAATATTAAAAGTATGTGATCAACAATGGTGCTCTGTGTACCTCAATACCTCATTAAATATTGACATCTTAATTTATTATCTACAGTGTGAATTCGTATTTTATTATCCGAGCTGGTGTGCTCACTGATAGTGCTATGTGTAACCAGCTAAACATTTAATTGTATACTTCTAATTTATTGCCCAGAGTTGTGTGTTCCTAATTTAATATTAAAAGTATGTGATCAATAATGGTACTGCTTCTAGTTAATGAAATATTGAGTTATGTGTGCTTAATTTATTGTCAGGGTTGTGTACTCCTAATTCATTACTAGAGCTGCAGGCTTCTAATTATTGTGATGATTGTATGCTTCTAATTCAATACTGGAGCTATGCCATCAATAATATTGATACGTTTGCTTAATTAAATATTGAGCTGTGTGCCCCTAATTTATTGTTATAGTTGTATGCACTTATTTATTATTAGAAGTATGTGTGTAGGTACTGGTACTGTATATACCTAACTAAATACTGAGTTGTGTGCTCTTATATTTTGCGAGTTGTATCCTGTTAATTATAATATTAAAAGCATGTGATCAACAATGGTGCTGTGTGTACCTCATTAAATATTGACATCTTAATTTATTATCTGCACTGTGAATTCGTATTTTATTATCCGAGCTGGTGTGCTCACTGACTGTGCTATGTGTAACTAACTAAACATTGAATTGTATACTTATAATTTATTGCCAGAGTTGTGTGATCCTAATTTAATATTAAAAGTATGTGATTAATAATAGTACTGCATGTAGTTAATCAAATATTGAGCTAGGTGCTCTTAATTTATTATCAGGGTTGTGTGCTCCTAATTCAATATTAGATCTACATGTGATCAAGAATGGTGATGTGTCTATTTCACTAAATATGGAGCTGTGTGCTTCTAATTTATTGCAAGAGTTATGTGCCCTTAATATCAGAAGTATGCTTATACTGATACAGTGTACACCTAATTAAATACTGAGCTGTGTGCTGTTACATTTTGCAAGTTGTGTTAATTATAATATTAAAAGAGTGTAATCAACAATGGTGCTGTGTATACCTCATTAAATATTGACATCTTAATTTATTATCTGCACTGTGAGTTCGTATTTTATTATCCGAGCTGGTCTGCTCACTGACAGTGCTATGTGTAACTAACTAAACATTGAATTGTATACTTCTAATTTATTGCCAGAGTTGTGTGCTCCTAATTTAATATTAAAAGTATGTGATCAACAATGGTGCTGTGTGTACCTCATTAAATATTGACATCTTAATTTATTATCTACACTGTGAATTCCTATTTTATTATCCGGGCTGGTGTGCTCACTGACAGTGCTATGTGTAACTAGCTAAACATTGAACTGTATACTTCTAATTTATTGCCAGAGTTGTGTGCTCCTAATTTAATATTAAAAGTATGTGATCAATAATAGTACTGCTTGTAGTTAATCAAATATTGAGCTAGGTGCTCTTAATTTATTATCAGGGTTGTGTGCTCCTAATTCAATATTAGATCTACATGTGATCAAGAATGGTGATGTGTCTATTTCACTAAATATGGAGCTGTGTGCTTCTAATTTATTGCAAGAGTTATGTGCCCTTAATATCAGAAGTATGCTTATACTGATACAGTGTACACCTAATTAAATACTGAGCTGTGTGCTGTTACATTTTGCAAGTTGTGTTAATTATAATATTAAAAGAGTGTAATCAACAATGGTGCTGTGTATACCTCATTAAATATTGACATCTTAATTTATTATCTGCACTGTGAGTTCGTATTTTATTATCCGAGCTGGTGTGCTCACTGACAGTGCTATGTGTAACTAACTAAACATTGAACTGTATACTTCTAATTTATTGCCAGAGTTTTGCCTAACTTAATATTAAAAGTGTGTGATCAATAATGGTACTGCATGTAATTAATCAAATATTGAGCTATGTGCCCTTAATTTATTGTCAGGGTTGTGTGCTCCTAATTCAGTAATAGATCTACATGAGATCAACAATGGTGCTGCATCTATATAACTAAATATGGAGCTGTATGTTTCTAATTTATTGTAAGAATTGTGTGCTCTTCATATAAGAAGTACACTTATACTGGTACTGTGTACACCTAATTAAATACTGAGCTTTGTGCTCTTATATTTTAAGAGATTTGTGCCAAAAATTAATTTAAAAGTATGTGATCAACAATGGTGATGTGTATACCTCATTAAATATGGGCATCTTAATTTTCTGTCTACACTGTGAGTTCTTATTTTACTTTTTAAGCTGCGGGCTCATTGACAATGCTATATGCAACTTACTAAATATTGAGCTGTGTACTTCTAATTGAATATCGGAATTGTCTGCTCCTAATTTAATACTAAAAGTATGTGATCAACAATGATACTGTGTGTACCTACTAAATATAGAGCTGTGTGCGCCTTATTCATTGTCATGGTGGTGTGCTCCTAATTCAGGATTAGATCTGCGTGCCCAATACTGGTGCTGTGTTTACCTAATTAAATTTAGCTGTGTACTTACAATTTTTGCAAGCGTGTATAATGATAATGTGTGTATCTAATTACTAAGCTGTGTGATCTTATATATTTAGAGTTGTGTGCTTTTAATTTAGTAGTAGAGGTATGTGATCAATAATAGGGCTGTGTGTACCTAAATCAATTTTGAGCTGTGTTCCTAATTTATTGTCATAGTCGGGTGTTCCTAATTAAGTGTAAGAGATGGGTGATCAATAACAATTCTGTGTGTACCTAATTAAATTCTAAGCTCTGTGGTCTTATATGTTCAGAGTTGTGCGGTAAAATTTAATGTTAGAAGTCTGTGAACAGTTTCTAATTTATTGTAAGAGCTGTGCACTCCTAATTTAATATAAGAGTTATGTGCTCAGAAATTGTGCTGTGTATACCTATTAAACATTAAACTATGTACTTGTTGCTGGTCCTTCATACCAACTTAAGAACCTGTGCGGTCATCTTGCTTGGATATTAAGCAATTCCCAAGAATCAATTGAGAAGTTGAGCTGGTTTAGGGACATTCTTGAAATTAAAAGCGCTTACAGAAACCGGTGCGCAAACCGACCCTACAATATATAACTAGTTGATTAATGTTGTGAACATTATATACATGTACAGTGAGGTTTACATTCACCTTCAGTCATATACAAAAAGATACCGAAAAGAATTGTGGTACGTATTGTGCGGAATGATCGATATTAGAGTTTATTTCATAAGGGGTGCCCTCTTGTGTAATATGGAGAAATAAGTATTACAGATTGAAAAACTGGTAGTAGCCCAAGCTTTTTTATGTTTCCATGCATTATATTCGTAGAAATCAATGCATAAACTGTATGTTAACTTAGCTATAGCCAATAGTTATATTTTCAAAAGAATGGGTGATAAAACGTTTATTAGCCAGTATGGAGATGACATTTACATAGTTTATCTTGAATACTATATTATCGTATTGTGAACGTGTATCTAAAAAATAAAAGTATAAAAGCATCCTTTATGAATACCAAATTCGGATAAAATTCGTCATTTGCGAGATACAAAGTGTCAAAACACGTTATGAAGTCGTCTTGTTTTATGTGGCGTATAAAATACAAATTCACTCGAGCGATTTTCATCTGTATGTAGTCAGAACGTGAAGAAGAGCTTAGCCTCGATGTTGCGAGACGACGAAGACTTCACACGAGTTAGTTAAATGGCGTGGTAACTACCGTGTTGTATCGGACCATAAAATACAAACGTCAAATGCTTCCTCTAGAATTATTTTATACCGTACAACAATTTAAAGCATTTTGCCAACGCTTTGAACTGCTACTTCCGGTCAAAATGGGTAGATTTTTATTAGCTTTTATACGAACTTTTAGAGGGCGTATAAATAGGAAATTGGCGCGCCGATGCTTACTGAACCCTAAATACCATTGCATTTAGAAGTAAATGCATGCTGCTTTAGGTCATAGAACGTTATTTATGGAAAAATCTAGGGCCCAATATTTACATAATATTACGTATGTATACATACGTAATATTTTCCCCTAGGACACACTCTTAAAACTTTAAGGACGATTTAATCTGTAAATAACGCCCCGAAAACAATATAGAGCATAAAATCGGAAGAATTTCTATATTTCATACGATATTTTAGTTGCAGTTTTCGTGCTCTTAAATATTCAGTTATTTTCATAAGATTCTGGTACTTATTAAAACGACAAGGGGATTCTATAAGTTTGTGATTTGGGTTATTATTTTTAAATTACAGTATTACATAGATAAAACGCAAAGATTAGTTAGTCCCCTCCTCTTCTAAGTAACTGTTGTATTATATAATGTAGAAAAGTTTAAGCTATTGGTGCTTAAAGTGTACCAAAAATGCTACTTTTGAATCAAAAAATACATATGACTGCTATTGTTCAACTCGACATAACTTCATAAATTATATGTTTAATATATGCAAAATACTGTGAGCTTATGCATCTGGATGCTACTCAATATCACCGTAAATGACAAGAGAATATTATTCTGCATCATCTGATACCAATTATTTGAAAATTTAGATCAAGTAAAGCTCTAACTGAATAATCTAATAATATTGAAATGAACAACATGTTGTTGTATACGCTTGCGACAACATCTGTGCGTTGCTGTAGTAGTCTAGCAGCAAGACTTAGCGCACAAAGCCATAAAGTATATCCTTATTTAACTACATACAAAAATTCAACTAATAAATATTTAATTCGGGTATGTTACAATGAACAGAAATTGGAAAATAATATTTTTTATTACCGTTTTATGTTCAACGGAGTTACGTAAATTAGAACTAAAAATAATTAATAAAATAAAAGTCAAACTAATTACAGAAATTTGTAACGCTCTATTAACAAAGTCCCATTTCCCTTCAAATTGGAAGGTGACTCCAATAATCCGTATTCAAAAACCAGGAAAACCACCAGAAGAAACATCTTACCGCTTGTTACCAGCTACTTCAAATGTTTGAAACACTTCTTTTCAAGGGACTGAAAGCCCTACTTAAAAAACATGAACTGATTCCAGACCACCAAGTTGGTTTCAGCAAAGAGCATAAACAGGTATAGAGTATATAGAGGTATAGAGTTGTGCATAAAATTAACCAGCCCTTTACAGCCCAGACTTTTGATACAGTCTAGCATGCAGGATTGTCCATAAAGAAACAAAAACTTCCACACACGTATTTTCAGCTATTCAAGCGCTAACTGTCAGAGAGATACTTTCGGTTCAAGTTCCAGGACGAATCAACAACACCTATATATTTTACCCTTTGGGATTCCCCAAAGAAGCGTTCTGGGTCCTATAGTCTATCTCTCATATGCATATACATCTGATGGACATATCCATCACAAGACAAACTATGATAGCTACATTTGCAAATGCCACCGCCATCTTATCTTCACACAAACATGCAGTGGCCGCATCAGAAAACTCCAAACCTCCTTAAATTTGGTAGAAGATTGGCTACGAAAACGACGTATCAAAGACAACGAAACAGTCTGTTCACGTTACCTTCAAGCTTAGAACAGACACCTGTGATCCTGAACAACATACAGTTACCTCAACCAAAAGCGAAAGAATCTGTTTGGATAGGCGGTTAACATAGAGAAAACCTATTTTGGCCAAGCGCCAAATTACAAAACTGGAGTGGTTGATCGGAAGAACATCCAAACTTGCTCTGGACAATTAATTACTAGTCTAGAAAACTATAAAATCTATATGGATGTAGGGCTTGCAATTGTGGGACAGGACAGTTTAATTTTAGAAATCCTGTAAGGATTTCAGTCAAAGACACTAAAACTACAAACGTCCAGTGGTATATGTCAAATGAAACAATTGAGCGTGATCTTCATATAAAAACTGTGTAAAAAGAAGTAAAGTGCGATAGCAAAAATATCAACTTCGCCTCGAATCCCACCCAAACCCATGGCAGTGAATCTTCTTGATAATAGTGATACGGTATACAAACTTAAGATGTCCTCTCGACTTGCCAAACATATTTCACTCATTTTGCACATTGTAATTTCCATGCTGTCATAGATAAATAAGTAGAATTAACTAAGAATCATTCATTGGAAGGATATCCTCACATGTCAAATTAAGATCAGCCTGATTTACTGATTACTTATAGAAACAAATAACTAATAAATATTAGGGATACAAGGTACGATTTTTACAGGAACGTAATCAGGACAACGTACACCTGCTCTCACAAGCGTGTACATCTATATACAGATACTTTCAGTATTACTCAATAATAAATATAAACCATTATTGCTTTTAAATTTCAAATAATGTGGTATCATGTGAAGCAGAAAAATGTTCACCTTCGATTTACGGCAATTACGAGGAATAAATTATCCAGAAACGTAATATTATTATTGGATTACCTAGATTAAGTTCCATGTTTTGGTTAAAACAGTTAGCACAGTATACTTCTTCTTACTCTGTCTATAGACCAATAGCCTGTTAATTACCTACAATGAGTAGGTTCTGTGAGACCTCTTTGCACGTACGCCGAGCATGATGCTAGCCTCACCCATCGAACAGAGAACAGAAGTTTACACTACATACATGGATTACGGTTGTCAATGATGTGATGCGCACAATATAGACAGACATATTACAGTTAATTTCCCTCACGATTAGAATACATGATTTTAAGAAAATCCTGGCCAACGATAACTGTAGACGTCCATATTCAATTGTAGTTGGCGTCTATCTTGAAGTACATATAGTGTACGGTTGTTCAGTAATGTTCAAAATCAAAGTTATTACTTTGAGGGTAAGGATAATTATTGATAAATTGATTGGAGTTGCAAGATTTAGTTTAATTAAAATTGTTGGTTAAAACTAGACCAGCCCATGTCCTCTTCGTGACAATATCAAACTATAGGGTAACTCCGGGATAGATGACCATAGGGAAGAGATTGCCATAGTTATAAAAATTTCTAGACCCAAGTTTAGATGGCAGTAGTTGTGCAATACAGTTATGGTCCCTAAGCTGTACGTTACGTTTGTTGTTGCGTCGTGCACCAAAACATTAAGAAAGGTAGGAAAAATGCGTTATATGTTTATTGTATAGTGAAAACTTTTAACAGCACTTTGCTTATCTAACCGGTTTATATTTCGTGTAGCGTTTTTGACAATATTCTTGTTACAAATGGTGTTTGGGATATCTCACAGACACTCTAACCTCAAACGGCGATTACACAGCATAGTTTGTGTTTCGCCCTTGGATGGGCCATCTCTCCCGGAAGATCGGGAAAGATGACCATACATCTAAACGTGTTTCTTTAAAGCAATTTTCTGTTTTTCGTGAAAGTAAAGTAGGAACGCCTTCTTTTGCAAATGCCTAACACATACAAAAGAAAGTTAGTGGGGAGCCGTGGAACTTGGCAAGAACAAGAGTTAGTGAATGCGATTAATACCGTTCAAACAGAAGGTGCATCCGTTAGACACGAATTCGACATTCCTAGGAAAATTTTAAAGCAGATATTGAAGTCGGGAGACCATGAGAAAAGTAGCATGGGTCCTAGTAATGATTTTGGTAAAGCCAACGAGGAAAGACTAGTGCGCCACATACTGAGAATGCAAAAGAGGGGATTTCCATTAACTACGAGCGATTTGAGATCAATTTCTTACCAATTTGATGTGCATTAAGCATCGTTTTAACACTGATACTGAGAAAGCTGGTTATGAATGGGTCACTTTATTTTTGCTAGACATCCCCAAATAAGCATACGAAAGTCTGAAGGTGTATCCTTCGCCCGGATAAACCCGATGAACCATGAGGAAGTAGATCAATACTTCAAGATATAAAGGAAGAGCATGAACTGTTTGATAAACCAGGTAATGTTTATAACATCGATGAAACGGGGTTGCAATTAAACAATCGTCCTAATGAAGTATTAGCAGCTAAACGATCTAAAGCTGTATCTACCATTACTTCGACAGAAAAGGCGAAACAATTACTCTACTAGCCTGCTGTAACGCAGAGGGCAATTTTTTTCCTCCCGCTGTTATAATGAAAGGGAAGATGGACTTCCCCCATGGTATGTCCTCTACATGTCGCAGAACTCTGCCTACGTAAATGCAACACTCTTCCTACAATGGTTGCGTGAACATTTTATCCCAAGGAAACCAATGGGGAAAGTACTGATGGTACTCGATAGACATTCATATCACGTAAATTCGGTAGAAATGTGGGAATTTGCCGATTCCTATTACATAGTGTTGTTGTGTTTGCCAAGTCACTCGACACATTTCCTGCAGCCCTTAGATAGGAGTTTTTTTAATGTTTAAAGGCACATTATTACGAGGCCTGTCATGTTCGGCTAAAAAACTATCCTGATAGGCGTTTCACGAGATTATAGTTTGGCGAATTAGTGAGTGCCTGTTGGGGCAAAGCTGCAACAGTCCAAAATGCAGTCTCTGAATTTAAATCTACAGGAATAACGCCACTAGACCGTGAAATGGTACCAGATTATGCATTTGCTCCCGTCGAAGTTGCTGTACATTCCAATAACAACCGTTCTACATCTAGGGAGGAGCAACCACAACCAGGTGCATCTAGGAAGGAACATTAAGAAACACTGGAAGAAACCCCTTCCAAAATCCTTGCTGAGCTATCACCCTGTCCATCTGATAAAGTAGCTGCTGTGAGAGCTTGCGGGATAAAGAAGATAAATTACAAATAGAAAAGTACAAGCTGGTGAAATGACACAGTAAGACCGAAAGTGAAAGAGAACAGGCAGCATGGATAAAATATAAACAAAGCAAAATGGAAGAAGACAAGGAAAAATACCATCAGAAAAGGAACGAAGCAAAGGAAATGATAAAAAAGGCGAAAACAGACTCGTGGGAAGAGTTTGGCAAGAAGATAGAACAAAACTATAAAGAGCATCAGAAAACGTTCTAGAACACTGTAAAGAAATTGAAGGGCAACCAGCGTTAACAAAAACAAGAAAAAAAAATAATGAGTGTAAGGTGGTCTCCAATAACAAAGAAATATTACAAACATGGAAACAATTCTGAGTACAAATTCAAGGAAGAGGAAGGACTAAATAATCAACAACAAACAGAAAGAATAGATATAGATGAAAACTTAAACGAAAAAAAAAACATATAAAAAAGAAGAAGTAGAAGAAGCCATTCGAACACTATGAAACGGGAAAGCTGCGGGAGAGGATAATGTGACGCCAGAACTAATAAAGGTGGAGAAAAAAACGACGACATGGCTCTGGGATATATATAAACTAGCATGAGACACAGAGAAAATACCACATGAATAGGAGCACAACCTCATAATACCCATCCCCAAAAAAGGAGAAACAACGAATTGCGAAAACTACCGGGCAATATGCTTATCACCAGTAACCCTTAAGATATATACCAAAATTGTAGAAAAGAGACTAAGAGAGAAGGATAAGGCAAATTGGAGGAAGAACAGGCAGCTTTCCGGCCTGGAAGACAGACGCAAGATCATATCTATACGCTGAAAACACTAACTGAAAAATTGATAGAGAAAAATAAGCACATATACCTAACGTTTTTAGATTTAACTGCAGCCTTTGATACAGTGCCAAACAAGAAATATGGAAAGCACTAAAAGCAATTGAAACACCCGAAATACAAAGGATAATAAAGAGCATATACACAGAAGTGAAAGGGGCAGTAATATTAAATGGATAAAAATCAGCAATTTTTAAAATGGAGAAGGGCATGAAACATGGGGACAGCCTCAGCCCACTCCTGTTTATAATCTTCATGGACCAGATACTAAAGAAAACAAAACAAAAACAAGACCGTCAACAGTAGGACATCGAAATCTAACGCCGCGCGCCGCGCCGATTAAAACTTTCGATCTAGTATATGCAGGCGATATAATGCTCACCTCTCTGATCCAAGTAGAAATGAAAAGGAAAATCAAGATTTGGACACCCCGTTTAGAGGAAAAGCGAATGCAAGTAAATGTAGAAAAAAGTAAAATGATACAAGTTAAAAAGACAGAAGAAGATAGAGAAGAAACTGAAAACATACAAATAAAAGGAAAAACAATAGAAAAAGTGAACAACTATGAGTATTTAGGAATCATTTTCACAAACAACGGTACTACAGACAGAGAAATACAGAATAGAATACAAAAAGCGAATAACTTTTACTATCAAATCAATAATACAATAATAGGGAAAAAAGAGCTAATAAATAACACCAAAATAAGAATCTACAAAACCATATGTATAACAATATTAACATACAGCGCCGAAACATGGATTATGCTAGATAAACATATAAATCCAAAATAACGGCATGCAGCTGAAATAAGATATTTAAAAAAAAACAGGAAAAACGAAGGGATAGAGTAAGAAACAGGAGAGTCAGAGATGAATTAAAACTTCTCCCACCAGTAAATGAAATACAGAAGAAACAGCTTGGATGATACGGTCACCTAAAACGAATGACAGAAGATAGGATACCCAGAAGAATAATAGAGACAGGGATAATAGGAAAAAGAAAAAAAGGCAGACCAAGGATACAATGGCAAGACTACATGAGAGACCTAGCGCAGAAACGGGAAAATCAATCGCGGAAGTAAACAACATGGCCAGGAACAGAAAAGAGTTTCAGAAATGGATAGAGGACTCTAGTTAAAACCATACACTATAATGGTACAAAAGGGAAAAGATAAATAAGAAGAAGAAGAATGAAATTTGACGAAATGTTACCAGTCTAGCATGCTGAAAAAGGGCATAACTTTTTCTTGAGGGTCATTTTCTTCGCTAGTTCTCCCGTCTCTAAAAAATGTCTACCACTGAACGCCTTGCTTCTAGTAAGATATTGATCGTGCTCGCAGCCTGTAAGAATTTCAGTCGAATTTACGCCTTCATTCGCAAGAAATTTAATTATTATGATTTGTTCTACACTTCAGTGAACAGAATGGCAACTGTAACAGTCAATATATTAATATAAGGCAACAAGTGCTATAGATATGTTAACAAGAATAACGTCCAACCTTTAATTAATTTAATTTAAGTTTTAATTTAAGTTTTAATTTAATTTGTGTTAATAATTGTCTAATATGGAGTTTTAATAGAAACATTCCTGCTTAAATTTGAATACTCTTAATAAAATCATACTTTATAGTTAGATGTTCCAGAGATATTACAAATTTTAATCAAATTTACATATAGTTAATGAAAATCGTGCGTTTCCATTGGAAAAGTACAAGACAGTAAACATAATTGCCTTGCCATAAAACAGCGACTATCTGCGGGATAATTTGATAGATTTAAGTTATGGAGTATAAAATCTTGTCAACTGTTAGATTATTGGCAGCACGCAATATATAAGAAAAAGGTTTTCTCGTGAAGTATTTGGTCGAGAACGTTAGAAAACCTCTTCCGAGTAACACGAAACAAGAAAACATAAAATAGTTATACGAAGTTAAATCTGCTTGTGACGCAACATCTTAAGTGATCTCGGAAACGGAAAGTTAAAGGACTGGGCAATTTTCCGCAATCCTCGAGGATCTAGCAGTCCGGATCGCTTTACCCATCGCGTTGATGTGTTAACTCCATCTAAATTGCTTCCCTACTTAATGGATTTTTTGGGTAAAATGTAGAAAGTTGGCAAAGGCGGAAACGGACTAGAAGGAAATAAAATAACTCTAAGAATAAGTTGCTCTGCTCTATCAGTCGCGGAAGTATTTATCCTGTTTCAGCTTTACACCAGTGATATATTAGAAGGAACGTTACATTAGAAGAGGAAATTGCCATTTCCTTGCGTATACCGTGATTAATTTCTCACACAAAAATATTACAATCAATTAATAGGAGGTTGAAATTTGCAAATATAACTATATAAATATTGAAAAGTTAAGAGTTGCGAAATAAATATTATAACATTCTTCTGACTTCAAATACTAAACAATTCTGCGACTGTAACATACTGGTGGCTACAAAACAAACCTCTCCACTCATTACACACTTCAAAACCATGCAAACAAGCATCCCATATGTTGATCCAATGAATCCATTGTGAGCGGTAACTAGCATTACACCAGACAAGGGGTGCAAATCGAAGGGGTGGCTTACAACCGCGCACTAAAGCATAATAATAATGTGACAGGGGTGTTGGTAAACCACGCTATATTTCTTGCTACAGAGAAATGCTGTTAATTTCAATACTGTCTATTTGAAAACAAAACTAATATTTGCAGATGTTGCTACCCTAAACGGCCTTTACCAATCTGACTGTAAGACGAGGAAACGGGATCTGCATCTTTACACAATATTTAATAATGGAAAACTAATACAGAAGTAAGTTTAACAAAATATATTTTTAACGACTTTCCAATGACATAAAAAATAAAGGAACGCATTTCGAACTCCTGCTATATAACACAACTGAAGTGGAGTTTATATATTCACGAGCGAATTGCCTCTATAGTGCTTTGCCACCCTCCACATACATTACCATGGCAAACACGCGTAAGCACTTGTATTAAATGAGCTAACTGCTTTCAAACAGTTTATCATTCAATACCGTTAATTGCTCTGTTACATCATCATTAGTAGTATCTCCGCTTGCGTCCGTTACAGCTGTAGTTTTGCGATTAGAATTTAACCGTGTAAGAACCACGACTCATCATCATGAATTTGAAATTGTAATTTAAAAAAATGATAAAAAAAAAGGTTACAACGGATTTATTTCAAGAAAAAGAGGTAAGCCACTGAGTTTTTAAAATTGTTTCCCCTTTTTTCAAAATCCCCATTCAATTTTGAATAAGACGCGCTTTTACAGATCTTAGATTAAGGTCCTAGTTTCAGAGATATTAAACTTCTTTTAAAAACATGCAAACTCGTTATAGACAAAAATTATTTTGAGTTGGCCATGAAAATATGAGAGTGGGTAAACGAAAACTACCCGGAGCGGTGGACAGGTCGGATAGCGAACGCCAATTTTGCTTAACCAAATCCTGGTATGGGACCAGTACCACTGCCGCCGTGGCCGCTATGTGGGGCTATGTTAAAGGAAAAGTTTACAGCACACCCGGTGCAACTGGCGGCGAATTGATTCTAAGAATAGAAAATAACTGCAATGAGCTCAGGTAAAACCAAGAAATGTTGGCAAATGACATCAATTCATTAGTTCGCCGTTGCCAAAAATGTGTTGAGAATGGTGGATTACACTTTGAGCATTTTCTGCAATCGTCCTATTCCAAATTGAATGAAGATTTTGAAAAAAAAGGAAAAAATTGAATAACCCAATAGCGTACCATCTTCTCTTGAAATAAATCCCCCATTGCACGCCATTGGTGTAACGCATTTGGAGTAACATAACTTCAGAAAATAACCCTACACAAGAAAGGTACGCATACAACGCTTTTTTTTAATTTGCTCCATTGCCCTAGACCGTATAATGAGAAAATGAATTGTTTTTATAAACTTTCTTCTTCTTCTTCTGTTGGCTCTATGGTCCTTGTAGCTCCTTGGCCTGCTTAATGACCTTCTTCCATTCTTCTCTATCTACTGCCTTTCTTCTTATTCCCAGCTCCTTTAAGTCGTTTTCCACATCTTCGCTCCACCTTTTCCTCGGTCATCCTCGTTTCCTCCTACCCTCTAGTTTTCTTTCGAACGCCATTTTTGGAATTCTATCGATTCTCATTCTTGTTAGGTGGCCCAGCCATTTTAGTCTTTGTGTCTTTATTGTCGTTACTATATCTGGGTCTTCGTATAAGTTTTCTAATTCGTAGTTCTTTCTTGTTCTCCACTCCTCGCCTTCCTTTATTGGTCCGTATATTCGTCTTAGTATTTTTCTTTCAAAGATGCCTAGGTTTTTCTGATCTTCCATTTTTAGTGTCCACGTTTCGCTCCCGTATGTCGCCACGGGTTTTATAATTGTTTTATCTATTTTTTTTTTTGAGGTTTCTTGATGTGCTCAACTGGAATATGTATTTGACTGCGTTAAGTTTTCTTTCCAGCTGCTATTCTTGTTTTTATTTCTTCACTTGCTTCGTTATTGTTTATGATTGTGCTTCCTAGGTATTTAAATTCTGAGACTTCCTGGATTGTGTGGTTACCTATTTGTATTTTGTTCTCTTATGTTTCTTGTGTTCAGCATGAGTTAATTTACTATTAGTCCCGCTCCCTTCGCTTCTTTTTCTAGTCCGCGGTATGCTGTCTTTAATGCTTATTCTGTTCGTGCTAGGATCACCACATCATCGGCAAATGCTAAATGTTAGCAGCTTCTGTTGTATATGTTTCCTCCTGGGTTTGTGTCTACATTCCTTATGCATCTTTCTAGTACTAAGTTAAACATGATTGAAAATACGGGGTCGCCTTGTCTTAGTTCCTTTTTACTTCGAATTGTTTGGAAAAGTTTTCCTGTTGCCTCAACTTATTTTTTATTTGTGATAGTTTCATTTCCACGAGGTTGCTTAATTTTGCTAGGATTCCAAATTCTTTCACTGTTTGCTTCAAGTAATTTCTATGTATGCTATCATATGCCTGTTTGTAATCTATGTATATTTGGTGGATATCTATATTATATTCATAGGATTTTTCTACACTTTAACACCTTGTATCTTTCTTACGAAGCAAATGAGAGGCATATGTCATATTTTACCGAATCAAAATTACCAGGAGACTATTTTCCCAAAGTATTCAAGATTAAAACTGAAACACCCTGTATATGCTATTGTCCTCGGCTGGCGAGATGGCATGAGGGCGCTGAAGTAGGGAATTTCAGTTGTGAGAAGGATACGTAAACAGTAAACAACCTTGCAGCGTTTAGAACCTGCTTTGAAATCATTTACTAATATAACCGAGGTGACTAAAAATAAGCTTTAAAATTTTAGTGTTATAATTATAAAATTATTTAATAAGAAAGCCCATATTCAATTTCAAATAGCAAAAATTTCGTAGATTTTGCTCTATAATTTAGTGCAGCATATTCTCAATGCGGAAGAAATGCTTAGCGCAGAATAGTGGAGAAGGGATTCCAGTGTAAAGTAGGCGAATTTTGTCAGAAGGACGCATTGCTTTCTCGTGTCATACCGTCAGCCGATTACAATACCTAATACCTTTGCGTATGTTTGGTTGCAAAACTACTATTTCACTATGTATCTGGTAGCAAATATTCATGCCTTTTCCCTTATTAATTAAGAATTTCATTTTCTGCAAAATAATGTAACTTACAGGAATTTTCGTGGAGTAACAATACAGGGTGATTCCAAATATGTGCGAAAAACTTTAACCGCATATAGCTGAGGTTGTTTAATACAGAGACTTCTTACCAAGCTTATCAAACAATGACGATTTTGACCAAAACTAACACGAGCAAAATACATGCCGGAATATTAAAGAAGAAGATTTTTATAGTGAACTCGTTTGGGCAGTAGAGCGAAAATATGTGCAAGAATTGAAATGAGTCATGTCTATTTATATCGTTTGGATGAAGTTTAATTAAATACTATTTTGAATTATATTACGCCAAATAACACAATAAAAAAAAAGTCATTGAAATATTTTAACAAACCTACATTATGAAAATATTATAATTGATATTTCGCGTAAAACAACTTTAAGTGTTCAGATTCATAAATCAATAAGAATGGTAGAATAAGAATTTTACGACAAAATTTGCTCTATACTTTCTATACACAGAGCAGTTGTGACGCCCAGCTAAAAGAACGGCGACACCGTGAAGGAAATAATTTTCCTACACAAAAAAAATATCTCTAACGACGACTCCAGTAAGGTCCAGGTATCTCGAACAAGGGTTCGACAGCTACAGTCGAAGAAGGGGGGGTTCGAAGTAAGCCTAGGCGCCACCTGTTTAAAAAAATAAACCCTTGGTCTCGAAGATGACGTAGATAAACAGGAATCTCCCTGAGAGAACGGACTTACCTTACTGATAACGCTAAAGTCTTTCATATAACAACAAGACACAATAAAACACAAATACTTGGCGTAATTCTCGAGTATAATCACTAAATGTAAATCAAATTACAATAAAATATCAAAACTTATTGCCCCCAATTAGCCTCAAATATTAAATATAAAAATCGTTTAACTAAAGAACAGACCACAAGCGTCCCTGTCTGATT
>JABXWE010007665.1:0-13539 GCA_014611495.1 Limonius californicus
TAAAATATTGTATCGACAAGAATTCACAAATGTATACTTAATAAGAGAAAAAGGTATCGTAGGATGTTCGGAAGTGCTACGTACTGGCATCATGAGTGTTAAAAGTGATCTTATGAGAAGATATTCCTTAGTGGATGAGGTTGAACATCGAAGTGTAACATTGGGCATTGTTTTGGTTCGCTTGTGAAAGTGAGGTAGCCCTAGAAGATAAAATTTGTATTAGTATTGATTTACATTTTAGTAAATAGGTGTATAACTACTTTAATTTATGTTTTATTGTGGTATTATCGTGATGATTATTTTCTATTTTATGTAAAGGGAAGTTTAGAAGGAATTTTATTAGTTAATCTGTAGTTATTTATTAGTTATTGGTAAAATTGTAGTAATAATGTGATTTGCAGGTTAGAATTCTGTTATTGAGGATTTTTCTTATTTTATAAATGTAAAGGGTATTTTATTTATTTCTGCATATTTGTTTATAATTGTTGTTAATGTTTGTTATGTTTTTGAAGCGTTTTGATAAAATTTTGTCAAAATTTAATTATAATGCACATGTAAATTTTTTATCTTGGATTTTACTGTATTTGGTCTTAAAAGCTGTGTAATTTAATCAGAATGATTATTCTGAAAATTGTTTTGTCATATTTTGAATATTAACTTTGTTATTAATAATTTTAGATTGTTATAAATCAGCTGTAAATTGAAGTGATAGGAATTTGTATTCTGATTGGTACATTTATAGAGCTTGTATGCGCTCGAGTTCCAAATTTTGCCAAATTTGGTATTTAGTCTGGTTTTGATGCTTGAAGTGAAAGCATGTTTTGCATATTTGCTCCCAAAATTGAATTTAATGAGTTTTAGAGCTATTTTTCCAAGTTAAGAGGACGTGTGACATACTCTTGTGAAAAATTTCAATTGTCGTAATTTCCTTGTTTATTTGTTTTCATTCTAAGTAAGGTTTGAAGCTGATTTGGTTAAAACAAATGTTAAAAACCGTTTCGTAAAATTACGTCTTTGGAATATACAGTGCGATTGTAAATGATTGAGGACAGTTTGAATTTACCGCCACAAATTTTAGTGTTTTTCACATGTTGGTTGTGGCTATATTAATATAGAGGCGGAGCTTTTTATAAATACATATTTTATGGTCGCCGTATTTATGATTTCTGCTGTTCCTTATCGTTTTAATTTTTGTTATTTTGTTATATTATAAATTGGAATATTTTCACTTATTGTTAAGACGAAATTCTAAGTTTATTGTTTTAATTAAAAAGATAAAACTATTGATTAAAATCTTTATTAACAATTAATATATATCTCAGTTATGCCTATTTGAGACGCCACTGATGAGAAATAAACAGCTGACAGGTTTACTGTATTTTCTAACAACATGACAATAATTTCTTATGGCGGTAAATTCAAACTAGCCTCAATCATTTACAATCACGCTGTACATCGGCGTCGGTTTGCCGATAGGCAATTGTTTCGATCTTCAGTTACACACGTACATAAATGAATTAACATCTTCAATAAGTGTGGATAACCAAAATAATAAAAATCAAGTGAAATTTAAGTCATTGATGTAAGCTATGGATAAATTAGAAGAATCAATATTAAATAAAAATTAACTAATATACCTGAAGTATTTATAAACTTAGGATTTTGTTGTGAAATAAACAATCCTGTCATCGTTGTTTCGTAAAAAGAAATCGAATTAAAGTGTTTTACTTCACTTATCTGACCATCACGAAGGGATTTCCTTACATTTTTCACTAGTTTTAAAGGAGATTGTTCAACACTGGATCATTCACGGCTAACTGACTTTCCGGAGGTGCCGTTAAAGGAAGTGGCTGTGTCAGCACTCTAGTTTATGTGTCGCTTTGACAAAGTAGGTTAAAATAAATTGTCTCAGTTTAATTTTATATGTGGTAGGATTAAAAGAAATTTGATTGATGTAATTGGATAGAAAAGCAAGTGACCTTAATAAAATTAGTTAAAATTTAAAATCTTAATTATGTTGAGCTCAACTTATGATTCGGCAAGTTTATTTGTGTGATTGCTAAAGGAGGTACAGTGTTGATCAGTCACATATACAATATACATAGCAATATACAAGGTGTCTCATAAATTGAGATAAAAAATCTCGTAACACTGTTCAGCAATGCATACTGAATATAAAACAGCTAAAATAGGCCAGAAGTTTAAAATTCGAATGCTGCGTATCTTTAACAACACAGATAAACTAATAGTTGTTATCGATGAATGCAGTTCTTCATCAATAAACTTAAGATATTAACAATAAAAATGGCTTCTATCTACACAAGTTCAAATTGCAGATTTTTAATTCGAAGATTTTGTTGAAAACACGAGATTTAGATATGGCATCAAGGCAAATCTGAGCAAGGCTGGTAGTAATTTCTATTTAATTTAAAACTACCGTTACTTACTGTACATTTGTCAAACCCAGTCTTCTGTGTTTTTTAGTAAATTTCGTTTTACTTGCATTAATGGAATACAAATTTGCTGAGTACACTAACATGATTTGGATTCTTGGAGATGTTGGTGGTAATTGTAAAGCAGCTGCAAGGATATATGCAGAACGCTATCCAACTAGAAGACATCCAAACCACACAGTTATTAACCCAACTGACCAACTACTACGGCAGAGTAGAAGTTTTGGTATAAAAAGAGGTGGTGGTGGTCGTCCATTTATAGTAAGACAGCCCAATATTAAATAAAATGTGTTAGATTTAACAAAAACGTATGTGGTATTTCTCGGATTGTCTCGGCATAACGAACGTCGCTGCATTTTGGTAAACACAAAACAGAAATTAAAAATACAATTTCTATAACACCAAAGTATTTAATTACTTAGCATTGTTCTTTACTGTAGGTCACAAGCACTACCAATTGTTTTTGCGATCATGGCTACCTGATAATTGCACGTCGTAACGATAACCCAAAACTTGGGACAAGCATTTTAAGGCAAACGGTTGCTTCTACGCGTGTAAACTAAGAGTACTCTTAGGTACCTTAAGGTACGTACCTTATTTTTGTACTTTTTAAGTCTCTTTCAGAAAATTATAAATATATAATATACAAAATGATAAAAAATTAAAATTTTAAAATGTTCTACAATATCAAAGTTAGAGCCAATATAAAATTTCAGTGGTAGGTTAAGTGCCTCTTACGGTCAAGTCTGGTTAATGAAAATAATTATGTCGCTGTACGACATAATGGTAAGTATGTGTACCAAATTTGAAAGAAATATCTTTAGATTTGTAGAAATTACAATATAAATAAAAAATTAAAAATTGAACTTTAAGGTCCTATAACTTCTTAAAGAAGGACTTTCTGCCTAAGGTATATTAGGTTTAATCGGTTTATTTTAACCTAAAGAATCTATCACTAAACGCTGGCCCATTCTTTCTGAGACACCCTGTATATTGTTGTGATATCGTATTGGGGTGAGAAGGTGTTTCAATATTTTATTTTTGTTCTATAAATCTTATACTGATGATAATAAACCAGGGATGAAGTGTGATGGGATTTGGAGCTTTTTATAATCTGTTTCTTTTTCGGCTTAAATCTATTTAAAAACATATTTTAGATCATGTATTTATTTTCTCTAGAGTAGAAAGGAATGTTTGGTAATTCCTATCCATTGCATGCGGTGACCGATGGTTATTGCTTGCTTGCTTTGAAAGAGCGAGATCTAGGACGGTTTTCCAAGCATCTCTATGCACTTAGGCCACATTTGGCCCATTTGGTTATTAGATATTGTGTAATTTATTTGTAGGTAGGAGGTTATGTTTAAAAATGTTCATTTTAATTGGTAGGGGGAAAAATGAAAAATTTATTGATTAGTTACGATAAAAATTTGAAAAAAGGAAAAGTTGTACATTTACGTATCTTGTATAAAAAGTAAAAAATTAACATTTAATTAGTGACGAGAAATTGTGAAATTGTCCCAATTTTAAATCACTAGTAAGTGTCTTTTGGATAGGTAAAAGCGAAATACACACACCTAACCTCACAATTTTGTGTTGTTATGTTTCTAAATCCATATGTTATTTCATTATTTATTATGTCACTTTTAATTTCGGCGAACTTGTTTTATATTATTGCGCTTTTTATTTCGACGAGCTTTCTTGTATTATTCTTACTGGATGTAATTAATAGTTATTTGTATACTTAGGCCGCGAAATCGTTCTTTAACGTACCGAGAGGAAGATAGCCGCCGAGGCCGCTTGCGGCCGAGGCAAGGCAACCTCGAGGACGTTAAAGAATGACGCGGCCGCAGTATACACAACATTTTTTGTGCAATTGTGTAGAATCCTCAATAATTATTGATGAAATTTTAAAAATTATAATTTTCGTCGTAAATAGAAAAATGGCCGGCTTTCGTGTTACCATGGAAATGAGATAAATAATAAATAATTTCTAAAAACTGTCCATTCTCATGCGTCAAAATAAATATATAAGTGACATTTAGTTTAATGGCCGTCGTTATGACAGCGGCCGCGAAATTAAATTTTGCGGCCTGCATGGCGTACGCGAAGTTGTTACTTCGCGTACAATTGCACAAAATAGTTGCACAAAATAGTTATAAATAGGCCGTGAACTAGGACTTTTTTTATGAGAATGAATATTATTTGGCGAGGCGCAGCCGAGCCAAATAATCAATCGAATAAAAAAAAGATAGTTCACGGCCATGTGGCATACAAAATTTTGTGTGCAACTGTGAAAAATTACCAAAATTAAAAATAAATAACGTTCGAATTATCTAATAAAAGCTAATTTCATTCAAGATCATGACCCGTAAAAAAAAGTCTTTGTCGGCCGGTAAAAAAAAGTCTTTTTTTTACGTTGTCAAGACTTTATTTACGTTGTCAAGACTTTATTTTACTATAAACAAATATGCTATTTCACGACTCTTAATCAAGAAAAAAAGTGACGTTTTTTTGACAGTTGCACACAAAAATATTTTTGTCATTATCACTTGTCAAATCAAACCATAACACTAACGAGCGACGCCGTTATAACCAAAAGACAATCTACCCACGGTAACTTCAATTCTTGCCAAATTCGTAATTTTCTCGATAATTCTCCAAAATTTCACATTCGCAGAGGAAAACAACGCTTTATATCGACGATAAACGGGGAACAAACATTTATTCACCTAATTACATAAACCTGAACATAAAATATAATAATTGGGGAACGTTTTTCCTCGTGGAAGGATGCAATGCAACTAACTTGTTTTAATAACAAAAGATTTTCACACATTTTTTCCGTTCTGTGATACGGCACAAAACTTTCAATTTTTTATGTCAACCCCAAAGGGGTTCCACCAATCAAATTACAGATCTAAATTAACTAAAATAATTACAAATTTCTATAAACTATAATAAGTTTCTTATAATTAAAGTTATATAAAAAAGGAAAACGCTAAAATGTTCCTTGCAGATTTCCTCAAATATTGATACCTCACACGACCTATTTCCAATAAGCATAAGAAAATTGACAATTAAATTTTCAATTAATTAAATGAATTATTATAAACATATTCAAAGCAAATAAAAAATAATATAAACCTTCCTTACATACATAAGAACATTATTTCAAACGTATTTTTCTCTAAAGAAAAGTATTACATTCACAAATTAACATTATTATATCTAGCTGTCAAAACCATGTCTTTACTAATATTTGTGAAATTACAGCTCAAGAATGAACAGATAAGGTTGAAAAGTATCCTCTATGCTTTCCCAAAGATGAAGAGCAGCAAAACAACCTGTTTTGAAACCTGGAAGTTAACTTACACAGAAACGAAGAACCAAATTCCTAGATCGGAAGCTAACATTTAAAATACAACCATTATTCTAAGGTCAAATCTTTAAGCCTTTGACTTGGGGATTATCTGTAACTGATAGGGAACACTCAGGTAGAACCAACCAACGTATTCAGGTAAATTTTAAAATATTTACAAAATTTTATACATTTTTATATCATATACAAATTCCTTTTTCATTACTAGGAGTAAAACGGGGAGCATTAATTTTGAATTTAATATCGAATTGGAAATTGCAAATGGCACATGGCACACTAATTTAAACTAATTAAATAAAAAATATTTACTTGTTTATAACTTTTACTTAGTTCGTGTGTTTTTAACTATTAAAATAGATTTTAACGTTTTATATAATACGTGTTAAAGTAATTAATTAATTAATGCGTATATCAAAGAAAATGTTTAAAACATCGCAAGAACGTATTATTCCGAAACAGCTTATAAAATAAATAATTAAAATCTACTGCCATTTGTTCTAAATCCACATATATTAATTAATTAAATAGAACTTTAAAAACTAATGCGAGTCGGAATCGGAATATTCAGAAAATGCTGAAGAATCACTGCCTAAACTTATTATTAACAGTTTCACCTTGTATTTTGGGGAATATTTTTTTTTGCAATTTAAGTAATATTATTTTCTTCCAAAAAAGATATAATGTCAGCTTTCCTCGTGTTTTTGTTTGGAATTTTTTGTAATTGTCTCAAATAATAAGATGCATTATCCATTACAATAACACTATTTTTTGGAATATTTGGTAGTAAATATCCGCACCCCCGTTATGGGGGCGGCCCTTGCCCAACAATGGGACATTGCGGCCTAATAAAAAAAAATTGCAAAATCAATTTTTGAACGTATCTGCGTTCGTAGCTTGGTGGTAATCCGCGAAAGAACTCTTCAAACTCTTTGCTGATAATTTTAAACATCCGTTTATAAAGGCATTTTCGGAGCCAGCATGTATAATAATTATTCGTTTTCCTTTTGACGGTGGGATATCCAAAACTGTTTTTGGCGTACCATCAGTCCAACCTTTATTTACAATATCGTGCTTATCGAACCACGTTTCATCTAACCAAAAAATTGGTCGATTTTCTGATCGATAAGATTCTATTTTTGTAAAGTATTCTTCTCTTAACCGCACAATGCGATCACTGTCCATAACGTATTGTCGTTTTGTAACGTTGCGTCCCGCTTCTCGTACGAGACGCGAACGTTTCAAAATTTGTTAACCTGGGTAGACTTTGGAGTTGTCCAGAATTCAGTTACACGAGTAGGCTTGAAAAACAATAAATTTTTATTAACCTGGTTTACCAATATGTACAGAATATTTATGAAATAAATAAAAGCAATTCTAATATATATAACAAATCAAATAAATCCTGGGTACGCCACTGGGTGTGACCAATCCTGCAAATCCTGGATACGCCACTGGGCTTCGGGGTAGTTGCAATGATTCGTTCTTTACGGGTCACGGGAACTGCTCACAGCTGATTGGGTTAGGTCGTGTGACCTGCGGTTAACAAGATGGCCGACACGTGCACCTGCGTGCACCTATATACGATCAACACAAACACCCCAATTAATATAATTTACTATGGCTACCGGAAACGAAATTCACTTGTGTTTGGATCAACGGAATACGTGATTAGTGATCGTGAATTACACCCTTTACAGCGTAAGAATATGTACGTTAATGAACCAAAAGATGACTTTCAAGGTTAGCTTTTAACGTCTTTTATAGTTAACCAAAAGATGACTTTCAAGGTTAGCTTTTGGGCGTCTTTTATGGTTAAGCAAAAGATGACTTTCAAGGTTAGCTTTTGGACGTCTTTTATAGTTAACCAAACGATGACTTCCAAGGTTAGCTTTTGGACGTCTTTTATGGTTAAGCAAAAGATGACTTTCAAGGTTAGCTTCTGGACGTCTTTTATAGTTAACCAAACGATGACTTCCAAGGTTAGCTCTTGGACATCTTTTAGGGTTAACTTTTTACCGACTTTGAGGATGCCTTAGGGTTGCTCTGTGGTTAAATAGTTTGCGACATAGTTAACCTACAGACTATGTTTTGGTTGATTGTTGGTGACCATGTATTTTTGAGAGGTTAACTTTTAGTTATCTCTTGGCTAACTTTGGTTATGTTGGTACGTAATAGAATTTTATTCACGAATGAGGCAACATTTACAAGGAATGGATGAATGGAAAGAAAGAACAGCCATTCCTTGGATTTGAAGAATCAACACGAAATCACAGTGTCAAATTATCAACATAGGTTTTCAGTGAATATATGGTGTGGAATTATTGATAACGTTTTCATTGGTCCATTCATTTTTGAGAACCATTTCGCTGCCGACATATATTTAAACTTTCTAGAGGTTCATTTGGGAGGATTGTTCGATGATGTTTCTCTGGCGATCACACATGGTATGTGGTACCAGCACGATGGTACCCCTGCACAGTTTGCGTTACGCATAAGACAATTTTTGAGTCAACGGTTTAAAGGCCGTGTAATTGATAGAGGAAAACAGTACCCCTGGCCCCCAAGATCTCCAGACTTAACTTGTTTAGATTGTTATTTGTGGGGCCATATGAAAGATATGGTATACCAAACAGCAGAACTAATTCGGAATAACAATGATATGTTACGTAAGACAACCAGATGCCTCTTAAGAAGAGCCGGAATGTGTCTCAAGAGCAGCGGTGGCCAGTTTAAACAATCTTTATAGTGAGTGAATTTAAACTAAAATAAAAATAAATATTGACTATTCTGAAATTGTAATTGTTTAATAAATAAGCATTTAACATTCTGTATTTTGAAAACGGTTTACTTTAGGGTACAACTTTATTTAAAATATTTAAATATATTTCGTCTAAAGATAAGGTATACGAATTAGTCACCTCATATCGTAGAACACTCTGAATATGAATTCGTGCTGTATTTCCACTTCTGCCCGTATTGCTATGTTGTCATTTCAGTGTTCCAGCTTTAAGTACAGTAGTACACTATGGTCAAGTTATGATAAGTGCATATATTAGAGCTTATAAAAGTTCCTCTCTGTAATGCGATTTAAAAGGACATTGAAGGTATTCCTTACTTCTAGAGTCACGCAAACAGCTTCGAGTAGTTTTTCAAATTTTCTTCTAAAATTCGTATTACTACATAATTTTATCAGGAGGGTTTCGTTGTGTACGGTTGTTTATAACCATTAACGTGACTGCGTTTAGTTAGTAGGGTTGAGACTTTTCAATTGTATTTGCTATTTTTTATTAAATTAAGAAATTTAAGAAAATACAAGTGTTTTGCTGCATACATAGCTGACGAACAGAGCTTTCAAATGAGGTATGACTAGCATCATTCGATATTTTCACAAATGAGCCTCATCAGTCATGAGAAAACAGGCAAATTTATAAAAATTTAAGTTTTGGTTTAGCTTGAATATTCTCAACAATATCAAATTAAAAGTCTTCATATAACTTATAATTATGGGTGTTTTTTTTTTTGTGAAGCCTATGTATAATGCTTACACTTTATGCTCTGTAGATAGTAACAAATACACTTTGAATAGCAAGATTACAACATCTCCCATCTATCAATTAAAGTTTAAGATACTTGTTGCACAATTTTATTTCAGCACTATTCAATAATTTAAAAAACAAGTTTACATAAAATAGTATACTCCAAGCAAAATTATTAACCTATCGCCATCCCCTGAGCTGTATCCTTTACACATATTGATTTTTACCGGGTGTGTGTTTCCATAAGCTGTTTCAACTTGCAAACATCACATTTAATTAGTGTTTGTCCAGAGTGTGGTTCCATATACCTCTGTAAATTTAGTTTTGATTCATTTGCACATCCACACGCACGTATGATATCACTTTAGTGGTTCATCTTCAGTGTGTTTTAATATGCTGTTCAAAATTACATTTTTCAAAAGTAACATATACACATAGATCACATTTAAATGGTTTTTCTTCGATGTGCGTTTCCATATGTCGTTCCAAATTTCGTTTTGTTACACTTGTATAACCACACACGTAACACCTGAATGGTTTTTCTCTGGCGTGTGTTTTCTTATGCCGTTCTACCCTATGTCTTGCTACACTTGCAAAGTCACACATATTACACCTGAATGGTTTTTCTCCAGTGTGGTGTTGTATATGCCGTTCCAAAGTTTGTTTTGCTATACTTGCATAACTACATAGATAACACTTGAATGGTTTCACCCCAGTGTGTGTCCTCATATGCTGATCCAAATTGTATTTTTCTGCACTTGCATAAGCACATAAAGTACATTTAAATGGTTTTTCTCCAGTGTGTGTTTTTATATGCCGTACTAGACTATGTTTCGATATACTTGCGTAATCACAAGTATTACATTTAAATCGTTTTTCTCCAGTGTGTGTACGCATATGTTCGCATAAGCTTCGCTTTGTTACACTTGCATAATCACATACATCACATCTAAATGGTTTCTCACCAGTATGCTTTTTCATATGCTGTTCTAAATTACTTTTTTCTGAACTTGCATAAACACAGACATCACATTTAAATGGTTTTATTACAATGTGGGTTTTTACATGTCGTTCTAAACTTTGTTTTGCTACACTTGCATAACTACATAGGTAACACTTGAATTGTTTCACTCCGGTGTGTGTTTTCATATGTTGTTCCAAATTGTACTTTTCTGCACCTGCATAAGCACATAAACTACATTTAAATGGTTTTTGTCCGGTGTGTTTTCGCATATGCCGTTCCAAGTTTCGTTTTGTTACACTTGTGTAATCACACACATTACACTTGAATGGTTTCTCGCCAGTGTGGTTTTTCATATGCTGTTCTAACTTATATTTTTCTGAACTTGCATAACCACAGACATCGCATTTAAATGGTTTTACAACACTGTGGGTTTTTACATGCCGCTCCAAACTATGTTTTGCTGCACTTGCATAACTACATACATAACATTTAAATTGTTTCTTTCCATGATTTTGCTTATGTAGATGGAAGTTCCGCATTTGTAAATAATTAGTTTGACATGTATCAAATGCTGGTTCACTGTTAGGAATTTTAATTTCTGATATTAGTTTACTTTTATATGTAGATTTAGAGTCGCCTAAACTAAAATGAAACGATTTTTGTGTCCCATCGTCATGACTGATAAGGGTTTCATCTTTTATATCCAATTCCTCATGTAATGATTCCAACTTTAACCGATCATTATTGTAACTACTATCCCATTCCAGATCAGAAGCTTCAGGTTTTACTTCTATCTGACAGAAACTTTCTTCTTTCACTAAAATATGCATATTTTTATAAATGAATGAATATTACAAAACCTAAATAAACTAACAAGCACATAAGTTTAAATCTATTCACCACTTTGATTTGATGTAAAGAAAATATTCATATCTGAATGATAATTTAAATATTATAAATACAAGGTTATTGCCACAGCAGTATCAAAAATCTAAATTACAGCTAAAGTTCCACTAATACCATTGGGATTGAAGTCAGTTTGGGGAGTTTCAGATTTTATTTCATTTCGATGTCCATCATTGCAATTTGAATCGTTTATGTTTGGTAAGAAAACTTCAGTTTTAATTTCAGGTTTCTTACGCATGCTAAGTAGTGATCTGTAATACTATATCAAAGACAGAAATGTAAAATTATTCTTACTGCAAAAATTAAAGTCTGAAGGGCACTCACCTTTCTAATAGAAATTGACAAACACAGTTTGCAAAAACTTGAAGGCTCGGCTCCGATAGTAATTTATTAATTTAATTGCGATAGTAAACATTTAACAAAAAAAGAAACCTCCTAATTAGTTTATCATTACTTTCACAACACTATTGTAGGTTATTACCTTGTTTATTATACCTACTCTTGCATTAAGTTCCTCTATTTGAACTACTTAACAGACATATATCTCAGAACGGCATTGTAGTAAACAAACCATCTGCCAGCGAGTCTGATTCACACGATTAAATATTTTACGTAGAAAGACGAACGTAAATAGATGTAGGTAGGGCAGCCTTTCGATGCAAATACAGCTATAAACGTTATTTACGAGTCTTGTAAACAAGCATCACATTATTGATGATGATTTGAAAGAGCGAGATCTAGGACGCGATTTTCCAAGCATCTCTATACACTTAGGCCACATTTGGTCCATTGTACACCCTAACTAAAAATTTCTTTCAACTCTAGTAGTGTTTTTAAATGGATCACACATCGCAGTGGCACGGGACCTACTTTACTTCTTATCCGACAGAAGGCGCATTTTCAGATTTTTCCCCGCTAGAAAAATCTCGCCGACCTTGGCCAGGTTTGAACCCGCGTCCTTCGGATCTAAAGGCAAATGCGCTAACCACTAGACCACCGAGGCCGGCATCACAGTATTAGTAAATCACACAACTTTCACTTGCAACCGACCAATCACACGCTTTTTCGTTACCACGTGATTTTAGATTACCACGTGGTTTTGTTTACTACAGTATCATGCTTATCTTGAACAGATTTTAGGTAAAAGTAAACATAAATACTTTATCATTGAGGTTTATCTGAATACTCTACCGATCTTGTTTAAATGCTAACATCGAACTCCTTCTATTATTGATCTTATAACGATATTTTCAAGCTATATACAAAATGTATGAGAATTTCAGAAAATAGGTAGGTAATTCAGGGAGCAATTAATATCAGAAAAATATTCTGAATACATTTTAGATTAAATTAAATTATCAGCAGGGATTTGTAATGGGTTAGGTCTTTTGTATACCCTGGAGGCTTTTATAGTAACCTGTCCCCTCAACGAGTTGCAGAAGATTTTTTTTACGAGGTTGCGGTAAAGTGGTGGACAGTCAAAGATTATGTGTGAGGCTGTTTCTTCCTCATCTCTACATAGTCTATTATAGGCTGTGTCTCCTCTGTATTCGGCAATTTTATGTGGGCGTTTTCGTAACTGGCGGTGCCCTGTCGTAAGTCCTACCAGCCGTGTTATCTGAGTTCGTCCTAGATGGAGGACGTCAGTTCCAGTTCAGGCGTTCCACTTATTTCCTTCGCCAGTTTTTGTCTCAGTGCTGTAACGTTACGGACCCTTGTGTTGCGTTTACCTTTTATTCGTCGTGATTGTCTTAGGTTCGGATCTAGAGTAGTTGAGCTATATACGTGAAATAAAACACGAGAGAGGTTTACTACTTTTATTAACGTCAATTTCAACTGCAGACAGTGCAATTTAGCTACCTATGGTATTTACCTGTTCAGGCTAGGAAACTGTAGGAAACCGTGGCCGAGGTAGCGCGACGTGATCTCAAGTACGACGATTTCCAACTATTTGCTCAGTAACCCGAAAGAATAACGATGGAGTTATAGGCCTGTGTGAGAGGGGGTTTTCTGAAGGTACAAAGTGGATTATTAAGGAACTCGAAGCTACAGCTGCTGAAATACCTCAAAGCGCAATCGTCAAAGGAAGCCGTAAGCTGCTGAGATACCTCAAAGCGCTGGCAGGTGAAGGGTTAAGGAAACCTGCAAAGGAACTGTGTTTCTTGACATTTAAATCAAGAATAATCCTTCAGAACAACTTACTTCTGCTTTTATAGGCTCAACAGTGGGTGCTGGATCGTGAGAACCCACTGCACACATGCATTTTATGGCCCCATATATCTAGAACTAATAATTTTCGTA
>JABXWE010007666.1:0-16223 GCA_014611495.1 Limonius californicus
GCTAATTTTAAAATAAAAATAAGATCTTTTGGTGTTAGTTCGGCTATTAGTAGTAAAAAAAATACTATATATACTTCGGTTGAGAAGGCAATTATTTACCTCGAAAATTATATCCTTCGGCGCTACGCGCCTCAGGATATAAAATTTCTCAGTAAATAATAGCTCACTTCTCAACCTAGGTATATAATATACTATTCTTTTATTTTCCAATAATCGGCCATTCATTGGCTACATGATATTCATTTCAACTTGAACTGGTACATTTAAATGCTTGTAGTTCGTTTATTTGTAAGTATAGGGTATTTATGTATAAATAAATTTTGTTTAGAATTAAATTATCGTTTAAAATGTGCAAAAATATACAGGGTATTCCATTTAAAAAAATGTTGTTTTTTTTAATATCTCGAAAACGCGAAGTTCAATTGTTTTTAAAATTTTACCGTCGTAATCGGAAGAAAAAACGCTACTACTTTGGTAATTTAACCAACATCGTATCTTTAGTAGCAACAAAGTTGGCAATAGTGCCGACTTCAATTTGAACACCCTGTATATTTACTACGTTGACCTTCTAATGTAGCAATACATTCTACACCGTATAATTCATAGAGCTTTGAAATCAGGAAACGCCAACAAACATATGTACATCGCGCAAATACATTTACAAGTGGCGGGCGTAAACATGATAAAGTTCATTAGTAGATGTACGTTTTATATGGGGCGAACGTTGATATTTTGCTACTAAAAATGTTAGTAAGTTTGAGTGAGATTCTTCAGCACATTAATGTAGTCATTCGATCGATAAAAGAAAAAGAGCAAGTGCTAAAGGCAAACCATATTATTTAAGTTGCAGAAAAGAGCATGCCATTGTTACGTTGTGTTTACAACCGTCTAAAATTAATTATTAATCACACATAATAAACCATAGGATTACATAATAAAATACGGGCGAAGAATATACTTACGAAATAAGACATAGTAGTAATCATCTTTTACAAAATGCTTACTGAATTCCAACACGTTCGTTGTGATAACCTTATTGGTACTTATAGCTAGTATCCAAGCTTGCAAATAATTTTGATTTACGGGAAAATGGTTCATTGAAAATCCAGTGCTATAATAACTATTACACGTGGACTACAACAGCAATTAAAAAAAAGGCGCGACCCAATACTTCCTATACCGTATAATCGTTGTCCTTCCACATATTGTGGTACCGCAGTGGTAGTTATCGGGAAATATGCACAAGGGGGTTATCCAATGAATAACGAAAAAAGGGTGAATTTATGCATTGTAAAAGCGGGCGTATTTTGCATTTTGGTTGTCTTGTTTATGAGTAGAGAATGCGGGAAAATTACGACTGCAGGAACGATTACGTTTATACTACATTATAGTAGAAATATGAAACATGTACAGTAGAATCAACAAAATTTACTTTATCCTAACAATGTATAACTTTTAATACGATCAAAAAGATTTGGCTGTAATGTCACAACACGTGTCCTAGCTGTCAGGCAGGTAACCCGTCATATCTTGAATTTAGTTTGAGCGGTAGTAAACAATATGTAGAAAATATACAAAAATTTAGCACACATAATGCTATACATACTAAAGTTGCTGTAATAACTAACTGGTACTCTTATAATGTATTTATTCATAGGTAATTGTTAAGTTTGTGTTGAGATTACTCTTCCTCATTATTCTCGTCGCTAGTTACGAATGCTGTGGTAATTGCCTAACTTGACACGGTAGCACCTTGGTATAAGTTTTTCGCACCTGGCCTTTGAATTACCTGACAAACCAATAAAAAGGGTGTTGTATAGTCTACTTCAAATTATACCGTTATCCGCTTTAAGAAGCAGAGTTTACCTAGGAGTTGTGACTCAAACAAGATGTTTACTTTCCAGAGAGTAGATTACCTACATCCTTGCCTCATTGTCTGCCTTAATGACATAATTTTTAAACTTAAGAAATAAACAGCGCAAAGCAGTTGTTGATGAACTGCTATGCGAAGTAGATATTTATTTATACTTTATTTAATAATAGGGACACCATAGACTAATAGCGAACTTTTTTTTTATTTAGCACCTGTGGTCTTTACATCATTAAAATTCGTCTAAAAGGCTAAGCATTAATTTTTATCCGTTACATTCTTATACTAATTACTTAATAACTAGAATCCATCCAGCGATGTCTTTTAGAGTTTTCTAACTTATATTTATATTCTCACTCGCGCACCATGCTCTGATTTTACACAGCCACTGTACAAGCTCGAATGGTTTGGTCGTCTTCAGTCTTCGGAATAGGTGTTAGTTGACCAGCAGTTGAAGAGCTTCTGCGTTTTCGTGAAGGTGAAGTCTAGCTTCATGTTTGCCAGCATACCTTTTGATCTCGTCTTTTACCGTTGGAATGTTGAGGTCTCAGTGTAAATTGGAGTTAGGTACATACCATGGAGCGTTAACTATGTTACGCAACACTTCGTTTTCAAAAGTTTGGATGGATTTGATGTTAGTATCGCTGACTCAGCCCCAGAGCTGAATACCATACAGCCATACCGGTCTCAGGATCTGATTGTAGATCAGTAATTCGTTGTGTATTGCCAACATGGAATTTCTACCAAGAATCCAATAAAGTTGTTTGTATTTCAGATTAAGCTCAGCTCTTTTTTTCTTCACATGCTCTTTCCATCGGAACCTGGCGGTCCAATGTCATACCTAGATATTTGGCGTTATTCTCATAGCGCACAATGGTACCACTGATATCCAAGATCGGAGGGTTAACAAACTGTTGGTACTGAAATTATCATGTATAGATATGAGCTCGTTTAACTTGATCTTCCATTGTTTGGTCCAATCAAATATTTTGTTGCTAGCTACTTACAGTCTTCTAGTGGACGTATCTTGCTCTTTGCCACTACGAGGCGTGCAGTGTCGTCTGCAAATGTGGCTACTGTGATCCGTTCTACTGCTGCTATACCACTAGTATGTAGCAGGTAAAGGATAGGCTAAGGAACACTACCTTGAGGCACGCCCGCTCGTATTTCCTTTAGGTCAGAATATTCGTCTCCCTGTTTTATTCTGAAGAGTCTGTCGAGATATAGGTATGATGTTAGTATCTCTACATACTGTCCCGGGGGAATTTTGTTTAAATAATATATCAAACCTTCGTGCCATACTTTGTCGAAAGCCTGGGCAACGTCTAAGAAGACTGCAGAGCAGATTTGTTTTTCTTCGGGAGCACGTTCTATTACGTCAGTGATACAATGCACTTGATCGATGGTTGAGTGCTTTTGTCCAAAACCTAACTGAAAATCTGGTATTAAGTTGTTATCTTCTATCAGAGGTATTAGCCTTTTTAAGCAACAACTTTTCAAATCATTTTGGGACAATAGGCAAGAGGGAAATGGGCCTGTAGGATTTTGCCTCGTTAGGTGGTTTACCAAGCTTTGGCAGCATGATTACTTCTGCAACTTTCCAGCAGGTGGGAACATGTTTCAATTTGAAAGCTGCGTTGAGTAGGTAGGTGAGTAAGACTATGCATTTTCTAGGCAACTGCTTCAGTATTTCGCCGGTGATCAGATCGTAACCTGGTGCTTTTTTCGAATTGAGGTTCGTTTTAATCTCCTCTGCTACTTCTATTGAGGTGAGGGAGTAATCTGTCTCTTCATTTGGTGTCAGATTCTGCAGGTAGGAGTTTATTGATTCATCTTTTGAGTTTTTGGATTTCTCTTCGTAGTTTTTGAGTTGTCGGCTGAGTCTCTGGATTGTTGCCATCTGCTTCTAGCTCTTCTTTTTATTTTCTCGAGTTCTCTGATCTCCAATGAGTAATTTACTCCTTTGGTTATGTGAGTGATTTCCTTTGTGTTAGTATAAGTTGCCACACGAACAAAGCTGGTGAAGTTTTCAGCTTCTTTTTCTAATTGCTCAGTGGTTCTTAGGTTAATATGCAGGTTAATGTTATTCTGAAGATCAATCCGGAAGCTTTCCCAATCAGTGGTTTTACTAACGAGGGTAGGTCGGGCTGCCCTTTTGATTATCCTTTCACTCAGTTTCAAGATGGCGGCTGAGTGATCAGAGTCCAGGTCCAGGTCCAGGTTCTTCAACTTCGATGAAGTTAGGAGATACGTTTTTTGAGATGAAGAAATCTAGTAAGTCAGGAATTTTGTTAGTGTCAGTGGGCCAGTACGTGGGCTTACCTGTTGAGTGATAGCTGCAATGCCATTCTCGGACAGCTTTTCTCAGTTCACTGCCTTTAGTCGTAGTTAGTCTGGATCCCCAGTGTACATATTCGGATTTAAAATCACTCCCGATTATGAACCTCCCAGGATGTTGCAGGACTGTTAGATAATCTTCTTTTTTGAGATTATGTCTGGGTAGGCAATAAACTGCACCGACCCTTAGCTTCTGTTTAGTAGTTTTTATACCAAGTAAGTAAATTGAATATCTACGCGTTGTAGATGATATTCTTCAAAGTGACTTACTGATTCTCTAATTAATATTGCACTGCCACCCTTGGCGTTATTGTCTGGGTGAATGGTGTCATATGCTTTGTAGCCTCTTATTTTAATATAAGACTGTCTCGTCATATGTTTCTCTGAGATGAGACAAATATCTATGTGTTGAGTGTTTATGAAGACTTCAAGGTCATGATTTTAGTTTAGGATGCCATTGGCATTCCATGTTGCAATGCGTAAGTCTTGCTGATCCATAAGATTATTTCACCTTGGGTATAGCACCAGTGCTCCTGGCTTCTAACTTGTCGAGTCTTTCTCACTCCAATGTTTTCATCATGCTCTGCATAAGCTGCATCATAGATGGTTCGAATTTGGATGTGTGATTTTGGTTGGGGGTTTGGTGGGGATCCCTTCTCTTCTGCAGTTCCTTGGCTACGATACATCCTCTGTAGTTAGCAGGATGTGCCTCGGAGCAATTTGTTCTCTTTGCAGGAGTATCCCTTGTCTTAGTGCAATCTGCTGTTAAGTGATTGTTGTGGCAATTTACAGAATTTTTGGGTAAGCCCGTATCTTTGGCATTTTTTGCATTGCGGAATGAGTTTGTTACTTCGTACCGCTTCAATTTTAACCTTCATATGGTATATGTATTGTATGCCAAATATCTTGTTGATGTCCTCAGAGTTATGGAAAGTTAACATATACAGTGACAGTCGAATAAATTTTTGTTCATTGTTTTTTTGTTGTTTTTTTCTTTAGCTTTTGGATCACTGTTTCTATCTTGAATCCCTTTTCCTCAAATTCCTTCTTAATTTCCTCAGTGCTACAAAAAAGATGTAGATATTTTACCATCATTCTTATAGGCCTAGTGGCTGGTATATGCAACTATAACTCTGCAACGAAAATTTCAGACGCACGTTTAACTGAATTTCTCTTATTGTTTTGATACCTTGAATCTATGTTTGAAAATTATGGATTCTCACATATATTATACTGTGTATGTTTTGAACTTATTAACTATTTTTTTATTATACTTATATGAAAACACCTTGTTTTCATCTGTTTTTACAAAGACGTAAAGGTGGCATTTTCAGAACAGCGCAGCGCACGTAAAATTTTTACCGATCTCCGTTTTTTTTTTGCGTGCGCTAAATGCCGATAATAAATATATCGTTGCTATGGAAATGTTAAATCTCCGTTTTTTTTGCGTGCGCCTAATGAAATATACTATTTCAATTATGTAAAACATATATCGTAATTTTCAGCATCGATATGGGAGCCATCTACAATTCGTCATCAGCAGCATTGATATTTGCTCGTGAATGTTTTGATGCTCTTTCCGTTCTCGCAAATCCGCGCAACCTAATTCCGAAACAAAGCCAAAAAACTGTCTTTGATAAACTCATAAAAAGTAGTATAGTACTTCACAGATTGATACGAAAATAATACTGAATGTGCACAAATACTGCATAAGAGCGTATCCGGCTCAAAATGGAAAGGGGGGCAGCTTCTGAATCCAACTTCTTTTATGGGGGAAGGGGGTCCATGGGGGGGGGGGGCATGCAATAATACACAATTACAGAAAAAAAACCATTTATTAATAAAATTAATTTTTGAACAGTAGTTTGCGAGGATTAATTGCAAATTTTCTAACTACAGCTTTCACTAATTGTTCCTTGTTTGCGAAAACCCATTGACTACTAGTGCTTAGCATGGCTAACCCATTTAACCTATTTTTACCACTAGTGCTTCTAAACCATGTTTTAATTCGGCGAATGGAGCTTAATTAATGCTCTATAGTGCTTGTTGTGCAGGGCTGTGAAAGCAAAATCAGTAGCGCCTTTCTAATAGTTGGAAGAAACAATTCGTTCTTTTTTAAAACCTCGATGATATCTGGCGCTTCTTTTACGCCATTCCACATTTTGAACCACAATTCCTTTTCCCCTTCGATGCCTTGCAAATTGTAAAAAGTTACACAAGATGAAGTACTTTTATTCCATTCTTCCAATGAAAGGATTTGTATGCAGAAAATCTGACTTCTAAAAATGATATGATGGAATGAATACAAGATTTCCGGCTAGAAGGTTGCTTTATGCATTTGTCGGCCAGCAACGCAAGTGGCGGATATATCAACATTCAAATGCTTTTCAATGTTCTTCTTCTTTCAAAACCTCAGCTGTGACGTTCCCCGCATCTTCCCGATGCTCTCTTAGCATGACGAGAATTGTTTGAATGTGCTGGTTAGCTTTAACTATGTCAAGTACCTTCAATTCAAGTGTATTTGCTACGGGTTCAAGTATCGAGGAATATTTCGCAATTAGTGCTACTGACACAACAAATGAAGATCTGCAGGCCGCTGCATGCATTTGATATACATTCTTTCTTGTTGTTTATATTTTTTCTGTTTATTTTAAAGTTTTTCCACCTTTCCTCCCTGGATGCTGCATATGACAAAAAAAGCTTTCCACTGATTTTATTGCCTATATATGGTGATGTTTTGCTTCTACTATAAGGCTGTAAAAACTGTCAATATCACTGTCGGTTGCCTATAGTCTATTAAAAATTCAGTTTTTATTTTTAATATACTAGTTATCTTATTATTTAACTATATTTAAAATTCTTAATAATAATTTAATTATCGATTGAACCTTACGCCATAATCCTCTTCTGTGCATCTAAACTAAAAAATACTTCAATGTTGATTCCCGGCTATGATTTCTCAGGAGAAAAAGACAGATATACAGGAATAACAAATACTTATTAAACATGAAATATTTACAAGAATTCGATTATGTACATTAAGAAATAATTACAATCTTCTTCTTTTTAGAGTGCTTTATCTCTTACAAGGCGTAGTGATCTTCTCTCCTATGCATGTGTTGCGTGTTTTTAGGGTGTCACAGACATAGAGAACCTACAGTTTAACGTGGGCTCCGAACCACGTGAAGTGTAAACACTTCTACTCGAGAGAAGATTTACTATGCAGAATACCTCGCTGGTTTGCCATTGCCTTGCAAGGAAATCCCAGGCTAATTTTGTATGAACGTTGAGTCTGTTTTGAGAATATAATTTACTTAACTAAGTACATTATTTTTTGTGGTTACTTCCCTAATTTTAAAGGAATATGTATTGTGTTTTAAAAATAGCTTCAAAGTACCTACCTACTTGTTTAATCTCAAATACGTAATCGATGTTCGCATAGCGCTGCAGCATATACAATATAGATATTGCACATTATAATTCATAGAGCGTTGAATACAGAAGCATATAGGGAAAGGCCAGCGAATATAGATGGCGCAAATAAATTTACAAATGGCTGGCGTAAACAGGATAGTGTTCATTTGTGGATGTGTGTTTATATGGGGCGAATGTTATTTTGCTATTAAAAATATAAGTAAGTTTGAATGACATTCTTCAGTATATTTGTCTAGTCGTTCGGCCGATAAAAGAAAAAAGGTGCTCAACGTCAACATGTGATTTTAAATGGCAAAAATTAGCACGCCGTTGTGTTTGCAGTCGTCGAAAATTAATGATCCATCACACAGAATAAATTTGGTAAAATACTTAACCAGCTAATGCGCACGAATGCATAATTTTTTTAATGTCGAATCGGTATGTCTTTGGTTTTCTTACTGGATGATCGAGGTTATACTGTACCTTTTAATTTTCTATTTGGCTGCATTGTACCTTTCGCAACATATTGTATTTACGTATATCCCACTTCCCAGCAGAATGCTTCTAAACTGTACGCTATAAATTTAAGGTATACTAATTACACTCAAATTTATGACACATAGTAGAAAACCACTTTGTATACAATAAACCATTTTAATTAAGTGTTTGTAGAACAAAATTATGCATCCATAGTGGATCGTTAGCTGTATTTCTTATTGACAGACTTCTGTATGTGAACAAAACTGTAATCAGCATATTATGCATAGGGCCGCTTCTGGCAGGTGTTAAATGCGTGCATGCACGCAAACGGCCAAATTCTTAGGGCGGCTGTAACAGCCTCTTTATTGTGCACTTTTAAAGAATTAAATTAGTATTTAGTAAATATGCAGAAATTTTAGCTGCAGAAATAAATGTAGAAGCGGGATATGCAGATGTAAGAAACTGTTTGTGGAGTCGGAGAAATTTCAAGTCAGCAGATCCGGAGTCGGAAAAAATGTATTGACTCCGACTTCATGTTTAAATTTCATAGAAATAAAAAATTGCGAGGAGGTGGTCCGTTGACTCAAATTTGGAATCATTTCTTTATATATATGTTTCTCTTTTTTTATTACACATACCATAAAATGCCTTAATATTTAATTTTGTCGGATTTGGAGTCTGTCAAGTGCTCTCCGAAACACGGCGGGTTGCAAATGCCACTATAATGGTCGACCTGTCTGTTAGGGATGTAAGCCCCAGAGTGAATTCGAAGGGCCAGAGTAAAAAGATAACACCTAAACATTTATTTACAAATGCAGTTTACAGCTAAAATGCAGTCTTAAATCTGAACAGTTTATGGCTACCCTGTAACAGATAAATTTGCGAGGGATAGAGAGGTCCACAAATCTGCATACCTGTTCGGCTGTACAAATATTAGTTATGTAGCTTAGTGTACAATAGACACGAAATACATTTACCTGGAAACCCTTACAAAATGAAATGGGCAATTCCAAGATGCGTAAACACTGTCCAAGTACCTACTGACCAGCGCGGATTGTTCTGCACTACGAATAGGTTTAATCGGCGTCCGCACTCCTCCGTTGCGGGTTATCCGGGAATATAAATTGAAAAATACGTGTATTTGGTGTATATCACGCAATATTATAGCATACTTTTAACCCTGTCAACTATATAAAACAGTAACAACATCCCTCATAGATTAGGTTAGGAACGTAATAGCATACTTCCTTGTAGTAGGTATATGTATTGTATCTACTCGATCCGCATTGACATGGACGGCAAAATATGTGGCGTGTAACAGCCTAGAGGTTATAGGTTTATTCCAACAAACAATTTTAGTATCGCCTTGAAACGAAACTGTTTACATCGGTATTATGCGGATGCGCCGACATCGCCCTGTTCTATCCTGTACTGCGTGTTGGAACGGTTTGGTGAGCGTATTCAACATTTAGTTTATATCAGCACGAGTTCTAAATCATCCTCAGTAGTTTCATCGGATAAAACGTCACTGCCTCCTGTATTAATCATCCTTACAGTCAATAAAAATAAACACAGCTAAACACTCTTAATTTTAGAGTCTAAAATATGGCAAGCGGTTGACGAAATACTTAATGCGCAGGTCAGTCCAAACAGTTCCTATTTTTGGCCATGGGTTTGTTCCAACAATCAATTTACAGGTTTATTTCAACAAACAAGTTTCGTATCGCCCTGAAACTGCAACGAAACTGTTTGGATCGGTTTTATGCGCATGCGCCGACTTCCCCCTGTTCTATCCTGTACTGCTTGTTGGAACGGTTTTGTGAGGGTATTCAACATCTAGTTCATATCAGCACAAGTTCTAAATCATCCTCGGTAGTTTCATCGGATAAAACGTCACTGTCTCCTGTATTAATCATTCTTGCAGTCAATAAAAATAAACACAGCTAATCACTCGTAACTTTACAGCCTAAAATACGACAAACAGTTGACGAAATGCTTAATGCGCAGGTCAGTCCAAACAGTTCCTGTTTTTGGCCTAAGGGTACGCACACAAAGAAAGCAGGTTGCCTGCTTACTGGCAGTCGGCGCCTATAAGCGCCAATAATTAAGGGTGCTTTTAAATGTTCCCGCACATAGACAAAGCAGGTCGGAACTTCTTGCAAACGCCGATCGGCACCGAGTATTTACCGGAATGAATTTTTACTTCTTGGTCGCTTGTTGTCGGCATCAAACGTGCTCTTGCAAATGAGGAACTATCTGTGATTATGGAGCCAGGCTAATGAAACAGATATTGAGGTTTCCAATAACAATACAGATTTAGACAAGATACATTCATTCTTTCTCCTGTAAGGATTGGCTGCTTGTGCCAATTACACCACGGAATAAATGGTGATAAGGTTTGTTCCAACAAACAAGCTTTTAATCGCCCTGAAACGGTAACGAAACTGTTTGGATCGGTTTTATGTGGATGCGTCGACTTCGCACTGTTCTATCTTGTACTGTTTGTTGGAAAGATTTTGTGACGGTGTTCCGCATCAAGCTTGTTTCCGCGCGAGTTCTAAATCATCCATCTAGTTTCATCGGATAAAACGTCACTGCCCCCTGTATTAATCATCTTTACAGTCAATAAAAATAAACACAGCTAATCTATTACGGGCCAATCGAGCTTTTTCGACGACCCGTAACCAGATGGATAGAAAACGGCCTACTGCTTAGCTCAGAGGAGTAGGGGGAGTTCGTGAAAATCGCTTATGGGAGAAAATCTTTAGTTGTATACAGGGCGAATCAAAATAAGTGGGCGCCACCTTCCAAATCCAGCTGTTTGTAGGTCTTCGTGGAAGGCCGAGAAGCCAACAGCTTACGGGAATGGAACTTACCGTTATTGTGCTTCCTCCTATATATTTAAAACTTGCAAAATTCTTACACAAACAAGTACAAAAGACACAATAAGAGGCAGTAAACTTTTAAACACACATATAATTAAACGGTTAAAATATGACAATACAATAAAATGACCAGTGATAACGCTATAAGTTTGAACTACATAATTTAAATTTTTGAACGTTCAGGAAAAAAACTCGCCGCCACTGGTGCAACGGGATTTACGTTTTGCATACAGCTTCGTACCACCAGTGACGCTGAAGTTCACAAAAATAACAATATAATCTGGTAGTTTGATAATAAACCACTAACACCACATATGGCGACTGAAGGTCGTTTTTTTTTGTTGGATTTACATGAAGTTAAATTTGAAGTCTGCAAGTTAACGCGAACAGAAAAAAGGTTTCTTTATCACAACACAAAACTGGATGTTTTTACCTAGAATTCCGGCGGATGGCTAAAAACGAGGCAGGCACAATGTAGCAGCGATTTCCGGTTGTAGGGCCAAAAAAAGAGAAAGAAGACAACGTTCTTCGGGGCAGCGTTGGGACGAAATGTAGCTGTTACGCCCCTGTAGAATGCCAAGTTGCTTTCAACTAGGTCAGTTAACGTGGAGACAGAAGCGAGGCTTTTCGATCGACGGGAACAAAGCAATTTCCAGCAAAACACTTGCACGATTTCTTTTTTCCTTTTCACCTCACAGAAATTCGAACTAAATCGACAGGAGCAATTATTATCTTTAATTGTCCAAAACCAAGGCGAACATTCTCCTATTCTATGTATATCCGACTTAAGTCGATTTACTTTTGCTCTACAGCAAACAGCGAAACGGTAAAATTAACGGAAGGGAAAAGAAAACGATATTCGAAATTACGTCCGTCTCTCTTAAGAGTCTAGCTTCGACTAACTTTCCCCCCGCTGCAGAACAGTCTCCAACCTAATTTTTATTCTAGAAGGAATACCACGTGCAGGTTTTGGGAAAACCCCTCGGGAAGCAATACTGAAATACTAATGCGCAAAAAAAATGAATTCTGAGAAGTGTTTTCTAGAAATTCCGTTTGCACGGTGAAAAACATCCCACAAAGAAAAATCTTGAACAAATCTGGGACTCCCTTGGTCATAAATTATTTCAGGACGGAAAACACCAACAAAACTGTAATCAATACAAAAAGGCCATTAAAATTACGTTTTTAAGTTCTATGGAGCGGCCATTAGATGGTGATCAATTCAAATAAAGCGGCACAGCTTGAAATGAACATAACAAATCACTCTTAATTTTAAAATCTAAAATATGACAAACATATGACGAAATGCACGGGTCAGTCCAAACAGTTCCTACTTTTGGCTATGTATCGAAATCACCGTATAGAAACCGTTCACGAACGGTCACCATTTTGGTTGGAACGCCAAAAGAATCGTCCGATAAACCGTCAATTTTCGGTTGGAAAGCGTTTTATCTCTTGTGTATGCACTTGACCCTGCCAAGAACGGTTTCACGAGGTGTTGGCACAAACCTTATGTTTAACAGGTACCTACCTATTTACTCGTTGATGTTCTGTACCTACCTTATGAGAGTCCTGTCATGTAGTTAGCTTTAGCAAATATCCTGAAACCGGTTTTGAGCATTTGGTGATTTCCAAGTAGTAATATTGTTGAATAATAATAGGAACACTACTTTTTTACTTTATTCAATATCTTGTCTGAAAACTGTATGTATGTACAATATATGATAATCTATTTTTAAAATTTTCGTTATAGAAACATACACAAATCAATGTGGGTATCAAAGTGTGCATGTTTAGTATAGTATACCCGCAAATCAATAAAATCTGTTAAAAACAGCCCAAATTTTTTATTAATTGGGAACCATGTATCATCATGTACCATCAATCATCCAAGGCATTTCAAAACTAGCGCACTATAGTTTCCAAAATAATGATTTGAAGCTCTTAATATGCGTTTTTTTGTTTCATAATGTAATATGTATTAAATCCCTACTCTAACGTGAATTTGCATTTTGAACTGATCCACTGATGCTTGAATGATACGTAATATTTTCTACAAAAATATAACATTGTTTTAACAATGGGTATCATATGAATAGCAATCGTATGCCGCATTGCCTATTTTTAGTTTTGGTTGCGTTACAGTTTTTAAATTAGACCGCATTAACGTTTTTTCATTATATGCATTACTTAGTTTTTTAAGATCCTGTATCCAGCCTTTTTTGTTTATTTGTTGTTGTCATCATTGTCCTTTAAAATGAAACAGAATTAAATTTAAAAAATGTACAAGTCTTTTGTTTCTAATTCTATTGTTTATCGTTGAACTTTAATTATTTATAAATATGGACAGATATTCCCCAAGAGCTAATCCTTTTTCTGGCGTTATGGCATGAACTAAATTTAAATACTGAAACTGAAACCTAAAACGGTTTTAGAAAATCAAGAAAATCAAATGAATTGAATAAACAGCTATTCCAACGCATGTGCTTATTTTTGTTCTTTAGTTGGTTGGTAAATAAAAGTGATCACCTGATTTGCTGAGAATATTTGTTCAAGATTAAGATAAATATTTTTTCTGTGGCAGAAAAGGTTTCTAAAAATTGTTCACTTTATTTCTAGTAACGTAATGATGATGTACATATACACTATTCACGATTGATTTGCCATCCAGTAGGTTGCGTTTTTTTTTCTTAAGTTGCCTTTCTTAAACGTTATTTGATTGATTTCTAGCAATGTCAAAATGAAATTTCCCTGTTGCCAGCTCTAGAGTCCCCTACTTTTCTAACAGCAATAGGCGGACGTTAAATAAACAAACAAGCTCCACTGGCAACATTGCCTGCTTTCAAAAAACATAACCTCCATCAAGAAAAACTAACATAACCCAACTTAATTAATTGACAAATTTCAATGATACCACACATTCCCCCAGATTTCCACAGCCTGTTGGATGGCAAATCAATCGTGAATAGATTATATTCAGCAAGATTTTGTTTGGCTTTGTTTCATTGTAACTTAAAAAAATGTAACTGTTTAATATGACAGTTTTGTGTCTTAATATAGTATGTATGTATATATGTATGTATATCTGATCGGTATATATTTTCTTTATATAAGAAAGAGCCGAGAAGTGGAGGGAATACACAACTTCCGTACAAAATGCAACAATAGGGGCCTAAGTAGTTAAATTTAAAGCATTTTTGCAATGTAGAAAATAGATCGTGTTTTATATACAGTTAGGCTCTTTCACTGCAGAGGGCTCTAGTTTTTTTTGCACGAGGCCTCAAATTGTTGTGTAGTTATATGCCTCATAAAACTTTCAATAATCCTTTAATTTATTATTTTTTCTGCAACCGAAACTGTTAACGCAATCTTATGAATTAAAATCTTGTAGTAACGAAGTATTTACTTCTATAAAATATCCTATGACCTTCTTAAATATTCTTTCCTCAAGTAAATGTCAGCAGTACCACTCCATCTAACAATCCCATAACTAAGACATGGCTGTACTAGGGAATATAAAATTATTTTTATTTCTGATAAAAGAACTTATAAATATTTAAATCTACGGTTGGTTGGTGGTAGCTCAGTTAGCAGAGCGCTCTCTTTCTGGTCAAAACATCGATTATGACTTATTAGGTTAGTAAAACTCTTGTACTGCAACCCACCACACACAATTCTTGTTGCCAAAGACCTTTTCTGGTATTTCTGGCGTTCGGATTCGGTGTTAAACTGTAGATCTCCGTGCTTCTACCTTAGGACGAGGAGATGTACGTCGCAAAGAAAATACCTATGCTTAGCAGTAGGACGAAAGCGCTATTAACGACAGTTGTGTTTGCTACCATTAATTTACATCAAAAATTAAAAAAAAAACAATTTTAAATGCAATGGAAGTTTTAATACAATGCCTTTGGAGCTATGACATTGCAAATCTGTGTGTGTATTTCATATCCATTATAAATTGTTTTTAATTACTTCTAGGCGCAGCTGGTTTATTTATAGGACATCCTGCAGATACCATAAAAGTACGGCAACAATTTATGAATGAAAAATTTATAAGCACTGTGGTTACTACCTTAAAACATGAGGGACCTCTGGGTTTTTACAAGGGATTATTTGCTCCATTTTTAACTATTGGAATTTCCAATGCTGTGTTTTTTTGCTCTTATGGAAGCTGTATAAGACACTTTCAAGGTACTCCTCACACGGGTCGAGTGGATTTGAACGATCCAAATTGGAAGCGGACTGTAGGTATTGCAGGCAAGTATTACAAAACAGTAACAAAATTATATTATATTATATATATTTTCCATATTTTTGATTCACTGAGCTTAGGTTGTGTAGCCGGCTTTGCACAAGTTTTAGTTACATGCCCTGTGGAATTAGTAAAGACAATCTTGCAAACAAGTACTGGAGGCGGTGGAGGAAAATGGGCAAAGCATTATCATGCACCTTATAAAAACACCGCACAAGTTGTGAAAGGTATATTTAAAAAACGAAATATTCCAGGATTTTACAGAGGCCTAGTGCCTATGTTTTGGCGGTAAGACAAATATCAAGCATTTATTTGTTTATGGTAGACCTCACGTCTATTGCTAATTTCATTTCCCTTCTTTTAAACGTGATATTGGTGGGACGATTGAATAGGATTTAGCTACAAAATATAATTTTGTATACAGAAATCAACTCACGTTTGACTTAACATTTTCTTGAAAAAGTAATAAACAGGTTCTGTAGAAATTTAAATTTGCACTTAACAAAAAGAATTATAATTGACAAAAATTAATTGATATTTTCGTAAAGAAAAGCCCTATTTGTTTTTTCTTCTTTTCTTCATATAGTGCTGACTGTATTTTTCCATGGAACACCCTGTATTTTTTATTATGTTTGTTTGTTTTGTTTTATTTAACGTCGGCCTATTTCTGCTACTATGGCTATCCACCGACGCCAGGGAGCGATGCTACCACACCTGGAAATTTAGCCCGTTTGAGGGTTCTTTTGACGTGCCCAACAACACTTGGACACGGGGCCTACGATTTTACTTGCTATCCGAGAACAAGGGCCGTTTTAGCGTTTTTTATCGCTCAGAAAAAAACCACCGACCTCGGCGTCCGGATTCGAACCCGGGACAGCTGCGTGAAAGGTATACGGTCAACCTATCCGAGCTACCGGCGCCGGTTTTATTATGTATTTGTGCATTCCTTTGACTGCTCTTTCCATTTTTAATCTCAATTTGCATT
>JABXWE010007667.1:0-36450 GCA_014611495.1 Limonius californicus
AAGAGCAACGAAAAGAAGAACTTTGGTATTCGTCATATATTCAGTAATCTTATATGGATCGCCCATATGGAGAAAAACAATAGGAATACGTAAGTACAAAGAAATGCTGATAAAAACCCAAAGAAGAGTACTTATAGGCATATGCAGCAGCTACAGAACAATCTCTGCCGAGGTCCTACAGGCCATAAGCGATAGTCCTCCAATAGACCTCTTAGTGGATGAAAGATGTCGGATACATAAGGAAAGAGACAAAAAATAAAAGAAATAAAAGATGACACAACCAATAAATGGCAGGCAAGATGGGAAAACCTGGCTGAAAACGTTGTAATAGTAATGCTCCAAAACGAAAGGCAAACTGGAGGTCATCTATGTCTGTGGCACTCTAAACGCGCAACACAGGCATAGGAGAGAAGATCGCTACGTCTCGTAAGAGATAAAGCACTCTAAGAAGAAGAAGAAGAAGAACATAAAGTTTAAAGTTAAGATACGTCAGACCATTTAAAAGTTAGGTTGGTTTAGGTTTGATCAGCCTAGTTTAAATTTACATTGAGTTAGATTAATTTAAGTTAGGTCAGACTAATTTAATGTTCAGGTTAGCTTGAGTTAGGTTAGATCGAATTGTATTACGGTAAACAAGGTTACATCATGCCCGTTTAAAGATATGTTAAGTTGATTAGCTTAAGTCAGATCAACATAGGTTAAACCGTTGATTGGAGTATTAATACTTCAATCAACGGTTAAACCTAGAGTAGGTTAGATTAGCTTAAGTTATACCATACTAGACTTCGTTTGTTGAGCATTGAGCTAGAACGTAAACAAACGCACGTGTTTGACTCACTCGAGCGTGCGCTTAGATTGGTCTACGCTAGATAACGCTAATGCCTCATTACTTAAGGACTAATTGACGCTCAAAACCTTTACTGTGCACTCGTAATTACCGGGTTAAGTTTGTGTGCTTTTTGAGCAGTGCTTATCGGTTTTCGGAGCGTTTGTAAAGTGCCTGGTGCTTATTTTCCTAAAATGGAGCGAGTTGTTCCAGAAACGTGTAATCTTCTGAAAAAGAATTCCGACGGCGCGAACGTTAATTTAGAAATGCAAGGAATATTACGTAAATACACATCTGGTAAATCAACGCACCTGTCAAGCGTTTGTTTATGTTCTAGCTCAATGTTCAACAAATGAAGTTTAGTGTGAAATTGCATTAGTATAGGTTAGGCTAGGAGGGTATTTTAAAGTGAAGTTACATTCGTTAAAAAATGATCCTAAAATATCATAATCTATATGCTGGATAATCAATTTTTATTATTTTCTTTCGTGGGTAAATAAATACACTGGTTCTTTCTTCGAAGTGGACTGTATTTTAATGATTTCATTACAAACTATAATTAATACATATTGTGAAGCTGCCACTATACAGCTTCACGTCTGTCTCGCACTACAACCCTTAGTCAACTCAGAGACGCTCGCATCTGTCCAAACAGGCACACAGGTGTTAAACCAAATTTACTGTTTCCACAATAGATGGAGCTTAGAACAAGAATAAATTGCTAAACAAGTGTTGTTTATTATATTTTGTTCTTTATCAGTTTTATTTAGTTATATTTATTAAAACATTTTTCAATTTGAAACTGCACTTTATTATTTGGAGTGCATTCAACTATAGATTTAGAATATTTGACAGTTTTCAATGAACATACTAGTACATACTTCTCTTGTAGATTATAAGCATAATTGGAAATGTTGAAATCAAAGTAGTATCTTCATTGAATTAATTAAATAAAAAACTACCATTTGCTTTAAACATTCTATGAGATTATTAATTTTATAAAACAACTACTAAAAAAACTAAAAAGAAAGCAATCTGTTAACGGCCAATTATATAGTTATATTTATTACAATTTACCACTGTGATATGTTTCAGATTTACTTACATGTGCAAGTTGGGTAGCTGAAATATCCATGCTGACATTGATCACACTGTTTGCCTCCATAGTTACTTTTACATGTACAGTTTCCACTCTGCTGATCACAAGTACTTGAAATGGATCCTAACGTATTACACTCGCATGCTGTAACAATTTATAATTCTGTAGTGTGATTCGGCATTGCTCAGCAGTACCTAAAAGCGAGAAATCTCTACCATTGAGATGGCATGAATAAAAAGCAAGAAACTCGTCCAACTTCTTACCGTCCTAGGTAGAAATATTAACTTGCTTTATATTTTTATGACCATCAAAGTAACTAAATTAAGTAGCAAGCTCATTTAGGATCTTGTTAAAATTACCATTATTATGTCTATGATACTATGTTCTAGTCTGCAGTACCAACAAATTCTTTCAACTTTTTACTATCTTGAATGAAAAGTTAATTTTATTTATATTTTCGTAAGCACAAAAATTTCGAAAATGTTTAGCAAGCTCAAGGATCTTGATTACTATGTCAACATTCTTAGTTTTGCTACCATTATATCTATATATTAATCTCTACAAGTCAGCAGTTTCAAAACTGGAACTAAGTGGGGAACTCTCCATCTTTAAAACGCCTTGACTAAAGACAAGAAACTCATTTAACTTCGTATCATCTTAGGTCACTATTTATGTTATTTATATGTTTATTATCATCAGAATGAATACCTATTAAATCATAGAATCAAAGTCACATATATGCAAATGCCAAGATTTTGCAGCAAATACTTGACAATTTTTACAAATTTGTTGATTATTTGTTGCCTTATTTCAGTGAAATTCATACATACATTTGAATAATAATAATACACAATTTCAACAGGGATTGAGATTGTTTATTATTATTATTAAAATATAATTTTTACAAGCCTAGTAGATTTTGTATTTGGATGCAAGGGCGTGGATTTACGGAAAAAGTTCAATTAGGACAATGCTTAGTGAGTAAATGTTGCTAGTTGTGGCATTATTATATCTATATCAATCTGTACCACTCTGTACCAAAACTACCACGAAACACTTGTATTTTCAGAGTGTAACCCAACAGTGCAACACGTGCCAATTCTCACAGAACTTTTTGTTATGTTCGTTTGAGTTTTGCCGCTTCATAGGAATTAAAGTTTTATTTTAATTGCCGCCCTTGGGTCGATTGCTATTTTATTATTTTTAAAGATTAATTTATGGGAGGCTACTTTTGCAAAGCCTTTGAAAGTTCCCATCTGTTCCGTTTGACGTACTTGTGTAGTCTGGATATGCCGACCAAAGGCAGTTCTTGGAACTCTTCTTCGCTTACAGATTCGCCGGAAGTTACACGTGCGAGAATTCTGTTCTAAAACAATTTCGTTTGGGTGGGAGAAAGGGAGAAGTCAGTGAACGCTAGCCTCTGGGAGTGAACGAACATGATTTTTGAAAACCAAGTTTTTGACTGCTTTCTTCTGCTAAATGAATTTATCGTTTTGTTTTTTGCCTTAGGCAAAAAAATCTTCGACTTGGATCGGATTAAAAATTTTAGCAGAGTGTCAGCTTTTTGTAAAGACAATTCAATGAAATTGTTCTCTTGACTTGTGTCGGAATAGATGCTTTCGAGGAAAGTGGTGCCCCACTCATTTAGACTTACTCTGTACACAACTAGGTACGATTTCCTTCGCCTAAGCGTTTCTGGTGAACCACCCCTACTCCTCTGAGCTAAGCCGAAGGCCTTTTTCCACCTTTCCTGTTGCGGGTCGACGAAAAAGCTCGTTCGCCCCGTAACACCTTGTGCTTGGTGCTAGTTTTCTGTGCAACATTTGTACATACTTAATCTCACTTCTCTATTCGAAACTGTTCGGTTTGTGTTGCGAGTCATTATTATTATTATTATTATATACGCTTACAACTTAGGCCTTTAGGCCCTTCGCGTTTATTTAGAATCTTTTCCCATTCCTTTCGGTTCATAACTTTCTGTTTCCAATCTTTTATTTCCTTTTCCCTTAAATCTTCCATTATTGCCTCTTCCCATGTCGTCCTCGGTCTACCTCGTTTCTTCACTCCCTCAGCCTTCTTCCATGCGATGCTTTTTACCACCCTCGTATTTCCCATCCTTTTTAAATGTCCCAACCATTGTAATCTGCGTATTTTTACGTTTTCTGTAATTGGTGTGTCTTTATATATTTCGTACCTATAGTTCAGCATTTGTTCTTCTTTCCCATCCCTCTTCTTTGTCTTTTTACCACTTAGTATTCGCCTTAGTATTCCTCTCTCCCACACTTCTATTTTATATTGGTCACTTTTCTTTAGGACCCATATTTCGCTCCCTTAAAGCATAGCGGGTTTTATTACTGTGTTATATATCCGCACTTTATATTTTAGAGAGATGTTTTTTGATTTTAATAAATTAGTCAAGGTACCTACACATTTGTTGCTCCTCGGCATTCTTCTTTCTATCTCTGTGGATTCTTGGCACTTATTATTTAATAAAACACCTAAGCATACAAATTCTTCCACACTATTAAATTTTAGCTCTTCTCCCTGGTTTATTTGGATTCTTAGGTCTGGCTGTTTTTGGTCTTCTTGTGTTACGTCTATTTTCATAATTTCTGTTTTCCCTTGATTTATCACGAGGCCTTATTCTTTTGCTGTTTGAATTAGTATAGTAATTTGTTTTAGATGTTTTTCGCTTCTTGTTAGGAGGGCTACGTCATGTCATCGACATACGCAATGCATTGGTGCGAATTTGTATATATGGTACCTTCTCGTTTTATTTTTGCTTCTCGAATGATTTTATCTAGGACTAGATTGAATAGCAGTGACGAGAGTGGGTCGCCCTGTCTTAGTCCCGATTTTACGTCGAACTCTTCCGATAGGCTGTTCCTCGCTTTTACTTGGTTTTTAGTCGCTTTCATAGTCATCCTGACTAGATTTGTTAATTTCTTTGGTATCTCCAAGTGTGTCATAGCTTTATATAGTTTGTTTCTATTTATGCTGTCATACGCCGTCTTGATATCTATGAATAGGATGAGTAGTGGAATTTTGTGTTCGTAGCAACTTTATATTATTTGCTTTAATAGGAATATTTGGTCCGTGGTACTTCTACCTTTCCTAAAGCCTGTCTGATACTTTCCCAGCTCATTTTCTACGTACGGTTCGAGTCTTTGTTTTATAAGTGTCGATATTACTTTGTATACCTTATCTAGCAGAGCGATGCCCCTGTAGTTGCTGCATATGACCTATCTCCTTTCTTAAAGATTGGGAGAATTAGGGCTTTATTCCACTCCGACGGCATTTGTTCCTCTTGCCATACTTCCGTGATAATACTGTGTATCTTTTGTGTTAGCTCTCATCCTCCTTTTTTTATATTTTCTGCTGTTATGTCATTGTGTCGAGGGCTCTCGCCATTTCTCAAAGCTTGGATTACTTTTTCTACCTCTTTTATTGATGGTGGAGTACTCTCTTCGGATTCTTTCGTACTTCTGCTTGGTATTTCCTCTTGTACTCCATTATCTCTTTCTTCCCTCGTTTGGTTTAGTATTTCGGAAAAAAGTGCTAGCTCTATATTTTCAGTTGTTCTTCTTCCTCTCCTATGAGGGTTCCTTCTTTGTTTTTATACAATACCGGGCTCGTTTTAAGTTCTCCTTTTTCCTCTCTTATGTTCTTGTATGCCTTCCTAATTTCGTTGTTTTTAAAGTTGTCTTCTATTATTTTTAGCTGATTCTCCTTATCCGCCCTTTTCGCGTTTCTACATGTTCGTTTTGCTTTCCTTCTCTGTTCTTGGTATGCTCGGTGGTACGTCAATTTGTCTTCTTCTGTTTGGGCTCGTAGCATTTTTAATCTCAGCTCTTTTCTTTTGTTTATTTCTTCTTTACATTCCTCATTTAACCACGTCTTCCTTTTTTCTTTCTTCGTCTTGGGGATGCTCTCGGTTGTCGCTGCTTTTATTATCTCTTCTATCTGTTTCCATTTCTGTTCTATTGTATGTGGTTGTGTTTCGCTTGCCTCCTCGCATTTTTTCTTATCGCGTTTTTGTATTTTTCCACTATTTCTTCAATTTGTAATTTTTGTATGTCGTATTTTTTGTTTATTCCTTTTTTCACTTTTGCTTTATGTTTTGCTTCTTTTTTCATGCTTATTCCGACTAGGAAGTGGTCAGAGTTGATGTCCGCCCCTCTGTACGTTCTTACGTTTGTTATCAGGTGTGAGTATTGTTCCTGTATTAGGACGTGGTCTATTTGATTCGTGTATGAGTTTCCGGGGCCCATCGACGTTGCTTTGTATATTTCTTTCCTTCTAAAGGCTGTGCTTACTATTTTCATGCTATTTTCTATGGCAAGCGTAATTAGTCTGATTCCGTTATCGTTTGACTCCTTATGTTTACTTTCTCCTCCTGTAATTTTTTTGTATATTTCTTCCCTTCCCAGCTTGGCGTTCATATCTCCCATTATCATTTTTATTTCCCTTCCTGGTAGCTTGTGATACGTCTCCTCTAGCTTTTCATAAAACTCTTCCTTCTCTTCGTGCGTTTTTACTTTAGTTGGGGCATACGCGTTTATGATTGTTACGTCTTTGGTTTTTCCTTTTATTTTAATGTAGCCCATTCTGTCTGAAATCGGTGTAAAGTCCTTAATTAGATTTTTTTGGTTTTTGTTTATTAAAAAACCAACAACGTATGTTCTCTTGTCACTTCTGTTGGCGAGCAAGATGTGGTTTTCGAGCTCCACTATATCATTATGCTTTAGATGTGCCTCCTGTATTGCCAAAATATCTAGTTTGTATTTATTCGCTTCCTTCGCCAGCATCGTGATTACTCCTTCTTCGTACACCCCCTGAAGGTTACATGTTCCTAGTCGTAGCTTTTCCTTCTTATGTGTACAACGACTCCGGTTTTTTGGATTAGCTTTTATATTTAATTTTATATATATAATAATTAACTTTTTTTCAATATTCTCACTTATATTCTCTATCTTTTATTTCCGTAGCAGTTGTTTTAATGCATTTACTGTCTATTTTGTTGTTCTAGTTCTACCGAAATTCATTTCAGCTCTTTCGTCCGTTAGAGTTGTGAGTCATTAAAATATGAAAAATGTTATTGCTACTGATTTAGATGTACAATACAACAATGTCTAAAAAGATTAATTCTAATGATTTGTTTTTTTTTTGTTATATTTTGTTGTTGCACGATACTTAGGAGCACCAAAAATATAAGTAAACAGGGAAGCCTTTGCTTTGAGATGCCATGAGTACAAGGCATCAAAGTCATTCAAATCCATTCCATATAGGAAGGAAATGTATATTTTAATTATATTTTCATCATGACCAAAATGATAAAAATATTTAAGAAGCTCATTTAGTTAGTACCTTGGTTACAATAATAATTTTGGTAGTTCTAGTGTTACATCTAAATCAATCTATACTACTAAGCAGTGAATCCCCCTACCTTTGAGATGTCATCGGTAAAAAACAAAAAGCTAGACTTGTACCTTTTTTGTGCTTTCCTCTCGTATTTTCAGAATGCATCAGTGGAAGACGTTCCAGTTTACATAGAATTTGTTATGGTCTTGTACTTGGTTCTAGTTTTTAGTACAGCAGTATATTATCATATTTAACCTCACTTTTCTTTTTAAAACTGTTTGGTTTGTGTTGCGAGTGATTAAAATATAAAAAATTATATTGCCACTGATTTAAAAAAATATGAATCAAGTTGTACAATGTTTTAAAAGATTAATTTTAATAATTTGCTCTAGTACTTCGTTGCATTTACATAAGATTATAAAAATACCGAAAAATAGGTAATTAAGGAATTGTAGCAGTAAACATTGAACATTTTACTTCTATTTTCAAAAAAAATACTACAAACTAAATTAAGTGAAGAATAATAATAGAACCATGTAACAACGATTGAAGCGAATCCTGCTATAAGCCAATTTAATTCGCCCTGTGTCAAAATATTAAATTTATTGATAATTGTTTTAAGACTAAAATGAGGAAAATATTTAGCAAACTTAGTTAAGATATTGCTTACCACAAGAGTGTTACTAGTTTTGCCATTATTATATCTATAGATATTTAAAGGATGCATACAAAATGTTCTTACTTCAATCTAATAGAAGATAAGATAATCCAGCCATTCTTAAGAAAAATAATGTACTACTTACGCTGACACTCAGGAAAATTGTAGTAATGTTCTGCACATTCTTTGCAATATTTTCCCCCATAATTGTACTCGCAGAAGCACTGCCCATCGCGGGGTTCACATTGCAGGCTTTTTGTGCCATTCAGGTAACATTCACAAGGTTTACAATTGGGATAATCGTAATATCCAAAACTGCAGCTGTCACAATTTGGAGATGTGAATTCCTTTCTACATTCACACCTTCCTGTACCATCCTGACAATTACCAGTTGAATAGAAGAAATTACAATCACAAGCTGCAAACATTTCCTTAATGATTTTAGCTGGCAGGAATATTTATGCAAGTACTTACGATGACAAACATCAGTTTCATTCCAAAATTTATTGGCTGGCTTGTAGAAAGTCGGTTTGCATTTGTTGCAGTTAATACCTTCGGTATTGTGTTGACAGTTTTGGCAAACACCGCCGCCCTCATACCTACCGTGGATATCAAGAGACAGATGTTGTCTGTCTACTTCTGCATCGTATGTGCATTCATGGCTATGTTGGAAACAATTGCATGCTGAAATTTATTCAATAAATTAAATAGCAGAATAATGCTTAAGCAAAGGCTTACGTTCGCATATAAATGGTCTGTAGCTCTTTGACTGCCTCCAAGCTTTTTGTTGGAAGCCACGACAACAGGTTTCACATTTTGCACCGCATGTATTGTGTTGGCAGCGACATAGTAAAACAGTTGTGTTTGTAGGATCTTGAATATCACAAGAATCTGCATGACCATTACACATACAGCGACCTCCTATACTTATATCTTTAATGGAGTAAAAGTACTGCAAGAAATAAAATATTATTTATCCAAATAATCCTAAATAAAAAATTAAAGATATATTAAAATGTCACTAGTTTAGCTCAAATTTACATTAATTAATATGTGGTATGTTTTTCTCTGCATAGAGGGTGGTCCAGACATCTCTGTCCAGGGGCAGGTTGTTCATAAAAATAGTCCCAATATTTATAAAGTAATAATAATCTAATAACTGACCATAAAAATTCATCTATTTACATAAACTGCAACTGTTTCGCCTTAAGTTAACAACAACAGATCAGTTTTTCAACATATATACAGGGCGGTTCAAGCCTACATTCTCATACACCAAATTGAAATAATAATAATTTAATAATTTACCGCAAATCTTTCAGTACACGCCTATAAATAGTTTGCAATTGCTGCCGGTTTCTAATACCTGTTGGTTACAAAAGGAAGATTGCTGAATAAAAGCCGGTCTCCAATAATCATCTGTATCGCTTAACGTTTTCAGTTGTTGTTTAGAGAGTAGCGTGGCGAACAAACGCGAGTACTGATCAAACAGTATTCAAAATTAAGCTCACGATCCGCGCAGTGACCACTTGAATGGGTGACCGAAATATTCGCTCACACACTGCTACCCGCGGTGCTTCGGAGAGCACTTAAAACCATCGGTTCTCCTGAGTTAGTGCGGTACTTCACCAACTACCTCAACCAGGGTTAAAGTTGCAGCAGGATACGGAACTGCCTTTGGACCTCCCCGCAATTTATTCCCATACGCGATTTATTAGTAGTTGTTTGCAATAAGAGTATACGGTACGTGATCGCATAATTGCTACTGTTTTATTGTGTACTACCGTACGATATTTAAAAAGTGTCTCCAAAACGGTCATACGTGCGGATTTTAAAATCGGCGTCATGGAATATGTAAAGGAACATTCGGGCAAACAAGCGGCGCGTCAATTCGGAGTAGTTCCAAAGCGAGTAAGAGTATGAAAGTTGACAAAAGAATACATGGAGGTCGTGCCAAAAAAAGTCAGCGATGGACTTGAGGAATCAGTATTAACGTGGATTGAACAACAAAGACATAATTGTGTTCGTGTTTTCAGGAAAACGATCCAGGAGAAAGCCAAATAAGTATTGCAAACGAATTGAAATGGAAAGATTCATTTGTTGCGAGCGCTGGATGGCTTGACAAGTTCATGGCCTTCCTAACGACAGTTGCCCAGAAAGACCCAAACGCACTGGCGAACAAACCCACCGATTTCGTCATCTTTGTTTCAAATTACAGCGAAGTGGGAGCAGTATGGCGGACAAATGCGAGTACTGGTCAAATGGAATTCAAAATTAAGCAACAATCCGAACGGTCACCACTTGTATGAGTAACCGAAAATCTAAGCTCACACGCTGCTATCCTGGTACCTCGGAGAGTACCTAAAACCTTCGATCTCCCTGGGTTAGTGCGCCACGGCAACCTTTAAACCTTAAAGTGTCAGCCTGGTGCGGAATATCCCTCGAGTATCACCGTCAAGATTTCCCATACGTGTAAGAATTGCAATGGACGAAACGTCCGTGTGATTTTATATCCCCGGAAGCACTAAAGTTAAGCCTACCGATCGCAGAAGTGTTTCCATCACAACCTCGGGCCACAAAAAGAGACCACTTAGTGAAAATTCGATGGGACTAAGCTGAAACCATTCGATGTGTTTCGACGTGTTACCAGAAAGGTATCGCAGCTGCAGGTTATAAAAGGGGCAGTTGTCATGTCTTCCTAAAATGACTGGATGAATCACGAACTTACTTGCACATTATTACTATTACTGAAGCTTTCACAGGCCTTGGCCTACCGCTTTGGTGTGAGGCAAGGCTAAGTTAGTTTGTGCAATGCCCAACAGGGCCCGACTCTGCGGGTTACCGTGTAGGTGGATAACAACCAGGCTTAACCTGTCTGGTGTATGGCATGTATGTGCGTGTAGAGGCTCGTTACTTCCCTAGTGTGACAGTAATATGAGGAGTGCCATTAATTTGTTAGTAGTTTTGCTTCGAAAAAAGGAATCTCGTGTGGGAATAAAAAGCTGAAGAAATATAACATGGGCAATACTGTGATCCTTTGAGGTATATTCGAGCGCCCGACATCATGTAGAACAAGCCGTTTAAAGACAAATTGCGAGCCCTTTACGAATTAATGAACGGTAATGTTGACAAAGAATACGCAGTGGAAATCTTAAAACGCTGTCCCGACGTCTGTAGATATCTTTGATACTGGCAGCCTGGGATGGCTCATCAAAGAAAAGATCCAAAAATCTTTGGAAGCATGCGGAGTGAAAAACACAACCGATGATACGAAGATCATTTGAGTTGCAAGGACAATCAGCCGTGTTCTGCATAGAAAGAACTAGTGGAAAAATTTAAACGTGTATCCGAAAAGTGTATAACAATAGACGAAGAAGCAGAAACAGAGGATCTCGAAAAAAACGAGGCCTCATATCCGCTTTGGTTGGCAATGCAATGTACCGTACGTTCACCTGTTGAGGTAAAAACATTCATTTGTGTATGTTGGCAATACCTGTTAGTATTTTTTTGTGTAACCAACAGTTGGCCATAGTTGTTTTGACTAGTTGAGTTCCTGTTAAACACTTGTACAGTTCGGTTGTGTTTTATTTGCGTGTATTGTGTTTCTAAGACCATCTTGTTTTGTAACGATCATTTGTTGCTTTTATTTATTGTTAATTCAATAAAACTTTCTTGTGTTTTTCAACTGCATTGTATTTTAAATCCACAACATCACCTCTTTTTTTATCTGTTCATTATTAATTTCCCCATTTTGTGCAGAACATAGTCGTAAACTAATAAACGCCGGTCTTTAACAGACGCCGGTTTCTAATACATTTCGGGTTGGTCATGTAGTTCAACAAATAAACGCCGAGGAAAATTTTCCACTCTTAATTTTCGATTTATTTTAGCCTCCTGGATCAAATCCCAAAAGCACGGGCGTTAACTTTGAGAAACCCTGTATATATCACGGCTAACATATGCCCCGTCAGGCTAATATATTTATTTTAAAAAGTAATATAAAAAAAAACACGAAAATCTATAACAAAAAAATATATAGGCAAAACATAAATTAAATGTTCTTTGTGGTAGAGACGTGATTTTCAATTTCTTTTTTATCCTTAGTTGTTTTTATAATATTGCTCTTTTTTCCATTCATTCATACTACCATTCCCCTCCCGGGACCGCTTTCGCATTACTTCAGGAGGGTCCTTACATACTAGCCATTCATGCAACATGCACACTAAACTTAACTAAGCGAAATACGGTCGCCTTAACCGAGGTTCAACCACGCGGCCGATCGGCCGCATTTCACTGTAACCTCGTTTGACAGCGCATATTCGCACTGCCCCATCGAGGTCCCTTTATAATATTGTTCTGGGAATGTTCAGGTGTAGATTGGTTATTTGCAAAAATACGCGAAATATTGATCTAGAAAGTGATGTCTAAATCACCATGTATATAACAACTTCGGAAAAAATAAGATAACACTTTCGCTAAATGCAATAATTTGGTGAACATACCCTTCTAGTAACTGTTGGATCTTGCCGAGCTACAGACATAAGATGGCCCAATAAGTTCTTGGTCCTCAGAAAGCGAAACCGAACATTAGTAGCTCTTGTCCATTCCTGCAGCACACTGGAGTTAAAGTAATGGTTCGCAGACGGTCTGTTGTTTAAAAGAGATATTGGAATCTGTAAAATACGTTGCAACAGTTTTCACAAAGCAATATAAAACGAATATTCTGTACTTCTCCTCCTTCTAATGGTACTATTTTGGAGTACTCTGTAGTGCAAATAACGGAGTCATCTCGAGTTATGGGTTGCAAACTTGCTACACCAAAATATGTTTCGCAATCCGATTCTAGATCTGAGAAATATTGCCAAGGGACGTATGTGTTTCCATAATCGGTCGATTTTTCGAGAATCCACAAGCCTGGTCTGGGTGAGTTGCCCATTCTGATGAAAACATAGGCCACGTGAAATTCCTGTAAGCAATTTTATGTTAAAATTGATTGAACAATTTAAGAACATGCAAATACATTCCAGTATAGGGATATACACCTATGCCGAGGACCGGCAAAGAGAACAAGTATCTTAACATAATACAGTCAATAAAACGGGTAATTATTTTAACATTTGTTTCATAAAAGTAAAGGTGAAAGTAAAGGTGAAAGTAAGGTGGAACTTTCCGGTACGCCGTTCCGGTAAAAGATTTAGAAACGGAACTCTGTTCCGGTTTAAAATCACTAGGCAACAAAGAAAAATAATAGGTTATTTTTGGTAAACAATTCACAATAGAAAAAAGAAAACAAATGTAACACAAAATGATTTTTCACTTAATTCTATGCTCCTTATATACCCGTCCGGCCATGGATAGCGGGCGGTGACAGGTAGAAGCATGGTCAACCATCGTCCGTAACGCACGGCACAAGCTTGTTGTGTTTTGTCTTTTTTAAACGCTCAACCAATTACGTTCCAGCAAGGCATTTTTTCTACTTTCACACCTACATAAAGCACGTACAACCACTTTCCCTCAAGCTACAATGCAATATGTGAACTTGGGTTGGTTTTTGAAAGTACTTAGGCACTATTTAAAATTTAGGAAAAATTGTGTTAAACAGTGCAATACGGGTAATACATACTTGTGAATTAAGTTCAGACATTCGGTTCATTTGCTACTGCATTACGAAGACAGCTTTTAAGTGTTTACAAAAACTAGGAAAGAAAATGAATTTTTTGGAACAAACTGTTTTATTGCTTTTCAAAATATTCGCCTTTAAGATTTATACACTTTTGCATGTGTTCAAACCAATTATCGAAACATTTTTCCCACTCTGAAGTTGGTATCTCAAAAAGATGTTTTTTGAAGGCTTCAACAGCTTCTTGAGGTGATGAAAATCGCTGTCCACGCATTTTATGTAACAGTCGGGAACACAAAGAAGTTGTTAGGCGATAAATCAGGTGAATATGGACAATGAGACATTCATTCGATGTTTTTCTCTTTCAAATAATCAATTGTTTGACGTGCTGTGTGAGAACTGGCATTGTCATGATGAAGAATTATGCGACGTTTTCGGTTGTTTTTCGTGATTTCGTCGATAACTTCTAGCAAACAAATTTATGTATACCAATCAGCGTTAACTGTTCTTCGATCAGCTACAGGAATGTTTGCTACATGTCCAGTACAACCGAAGGAACAAGCGATCATTTTCTTGAAAGGGCTTCGTGAACGAGCAACTTTTGTGGGATTCGGTTCATCCTAGAACACCCAAACAGTGGATTGTTGCTTAGTTTCCGGTTCATACGAATTTATCCAAGTTTCGGTCGAATTTGTTGAGCATTTCCTTACACCAATTAACACGAGCCTTTTTTGAGCTTGATTCAAAGTATGCGGAATTCATCGAGAGCAGATGTTTTTCACAGCTAAATGTTCATGCAAAATCGAATGTACTGCAGTCTTCGATATGCCTAAGGATACCTCTATCTCATTGTAAGTCACATGCCGGTCTTCTTCAATCATGTTGCGCACAGCATCGATGTTTTTTGGAATAACAACCGATTTTGGTCCACCTTCACGAAATTAATCACTGACAGACGCACGACCACGACGAAATTCTGCAAACCAATTGTAAACAGTCTTTTCTGACGGTGCTTCATTACCAAAAGTTGAACGAAGCGATTCTATGCATTGTTGTTGAGTTACGCCTTTACTAAAGTGGTAGAAAATCATCTAACGAAATCCTTCACCTGAAATTTCCATTTTTTCACAAAATTGCTTTTTTAAACGCTCACTATAAACAAACTACTTCGTCAATTTCTAAGCTGCCACTGTGTTCACAATAAAAAATATCAACTTTTACGAAAATAGTAATGACACATCTCAATAGCGTCACCTAGTGGTCATTTGTAAAAACGTAAAAGGCTGCCCTCGTATTAGCAACTAGAATAATAATATTACATATTAAACAAACCCCGTATACTTTATATTGTAAACCTAATAGTATTCTTTATTTATTTGTTTCCAGAATCGAATGAAGTTACTTAGAAGTGTTACATTTACTACAAAACAATTTACAGCTTACAAGCGAGAAATATAGTTCTACATAAATCAACCGTAGACACGTTTAATGGTAAATATTATAATAAAATATATCATTTTCCTAATAAATCTTAGTTTTCTCTAGTTGCAACTGTAATATATTAATATTATTAGTAATATTAATCATAGTGATGGGTTTTTGTTCTGAGGAAATCAACTTTTCATTAATTTCCGGCTATAAATCAAGGCTAATGAGCCTTAAAATTAGATACATTCAGAACTAAATTACGATAAGTCAGTAGATTGAACTGTAGATGTCGAATAATGTTTTATAAGAACACTTAATAATATTCCGAAAACAAATTATTTATAGAATTAGGTTTATGCAAAATATCGTCACCGAGATTTTTCACATTGGTTTATAGGACTAGTTAGAATAAAATATAGAACATATTTCACGTAGGTACTCTTTATCCTTACCGTTTTACGACTGAAGTGTAAAGGCGGAAAATACATGTGACTTTCCGTCTGAATTTTCTCAAACCTACTTCAAATAATAATCTGCATATTTACTACAGTATTTATGCATTATTATTTCTAAGCTTAAAAGTTATAATACTCACAAGTTACGAAAACTTTAGAATTTATAATGAAATCTGCTTTCACTAAAATGTAAGATACTCATGGCTTTTTTTTTATAGACAACAATACAACTCTATATAAATTTTCAAACACTGAACTTCCAGAAGTTGGTGAAGTGGAACCAAAACATTCTTATTCAAAAAGACAGACTATGCAAGTATATACGAAGTTTCAAAATTTAGGCTCGTGTAATATTCAAAAGAATTCCTTTAATACTTTAATTATCGTTTATTATATAACAAGTAGATCGCTTAAGGTTATACCGATCTGTTAACTCATTTTTAAGTAAAGGAATTGAACCCGAAATTTTTAGTTGTACAAGACTTGAAACTTATCTTAGTCAATAAGCAACAAACTGGTTTGTCCAAATTCACTTGTTAGAATTTTTTAATTTCAATTTTTTTAGTGTTTCCAGCATTATAATTTCATTGTTTTCAGGGTAAAATTTTCATTTATTTGACACCCATGAAGGCCAAAGTCTACACTTTTTAGGCAATCACCACACTTTCATACCAAAAAAGATTCCAAGCTAAAACCGAATGGCGTCATTGATAATTTACGGTTTCGTTTAAAGCTGTTGAAATGATTGCAACTTTTGGTTAAACACAAAGTATGACTGGAGTGTAATATCTGAAAGAGAGAACCTTGGCTATGGCGAATTAATTTTCACACAACGTACATAATGTATCTTATTGTAAAAGTTTTCTATAAACCAGCAACTTTGGGCAGCCATCTTCTTCTTCTCCGAGTACTTAGTCAGTTACAAGCCGTAGGGATCTTTTCTCCTATGCCTGCGTTGTGCGTTTTTAAATTACAGACATAGAGGACCTACAGCTTAACATGGGCGCCGTACCACGAGTATTACAAACACTTCTACTCCACAGAAAATTTGCTAGACAGAATATTTCGCAGGTTTGTCATTCCTTTTTAGAATTATGAAAGTATAAGCAGGGTAAAAGACCAGAATGTGGATGGAACATTTACGTCTTCAACCTTTTTCTAGCAAGTTCTTACATGTATACCAGTGGCGGCGCGCCAAGTGAAGTAGGTGAAGTGCCTCTTCACTAAAATTTTCATTCAATTGCGAATATTTATTTAAATTACATAACAAATTATTTATCGGCATTACACCTATTAGAAGTCGTTTATTTATGGCATACATACTCCTAGATACAATAAGCTTTGTGAAAACAAACAAAAATTTAAATTTTAAATGCAGCCGTCGAGCGTCGACCATGAAAAGCCTTACCTACAACACTCCAGCAATTGTAGTGAAGAGTCAGCCTCAAACGTATTTTAACTCTACACTTATACCTCCGTTGCCATGGTAACGCCTACGTCACTATCTAGAATTGGTTCGCGATGAAACGCGCAAGTGAAGAGTTGACTCCCAAGCAACCGCAGAACTTCATGTTGCGGTTTTCTATTTTATTCGTTCGTTTATGAATTATAGTTAATTGGTAACTATTACTATTGTTGATTGTATTGTGCGTTTGTGGTCATATCGTGTGTGCTTCTGTTTTGGAAAGTTTACTTTTATACGTAGATAATTACCAGGAGAACTATGAATCCTGTTAATGAATAGTGTGCAGCTTGTTAGAGACGCCATTCAGGCATTGAAAGGAAGAAGATAAAAAAGACGTTTTAAATCAAGGCCGACCTACAGTTGGTTTGACAATTTCCGAGAAAAAAAGACTCAACAGGTAGTGGAAAATCATACCTATAATCTTAAGTTTAAAATTTCTTGGTTCACCGAATACAAATAGTTATGTAGCAGCCCAATACTACAAAAATTATTTTGTTGGCCTTGCTTGCTCTTCTGTACAAAACAGTCTGTCTGGAACAGGAAGGGATTTGCACATCTGTTAAATATTACAAGGGCGTTACATAAACATGAAGTTCAAGAATTTTGAGAAAAATCAAAACACCATAGGCGATGCTTTAAAAGAAAACGCGAGACTTTTTAAAGCACAATTTAATGAAAATGTTCGATTAAATTAACTCTTCCTCCAAACAGTTGTCGACACAGTTTTGTATTTAAGCAAGCAAGAATTAGCGTTTCGCGGACACGACGGAAGCAGTGTTTCAGCAAATTTTTTCTATTTGTTATTATTAGGGTTATTATAATAGCACTTCACCTCTTTTTTTACCCGCGAGCCGCCACTGATGTAGACACACCAAGTGATCAACGGGGAGAGTACCAGCCTACCATTCGAAAACAGGCAACCCAAAATTCATATCACTAGGTACTGCGATATCTAATTTTTTATTGGCGATATTGCGCTATAAAAGAAGATCACCATGATGATGATTATGAGTCAGAAACGCCTGTTTAGTGTGTTTGATATTTTATTCTACGCAACTACTAAATAAATTAAGTAGTCAAACACGATAAAATCTTGTTCATAAAGATCTAAGTATAATTATTTCAAGTATCAAATAATAGTAAGTACAATAATTTATCCATTTAGAAGTAAACCGTCATCCAGATCACACAGGCATCTCTGCCTCATAATACCGATAATAAAAATTTAGATATTGCAGAATTTTGCGATATGTATTTTGGGTTGCCTATATTCGGAATGGCTTGTACTCTCCTATGAATCACTCTGTATATGTGAATGTCTACAACTCCGTAATTCCCGGAGGGTAGCTCTCTACTGGACGCGCTCTCAAGATGGCGGGTCGGGGAAAGACCTTTTCGTAGATGATTGTAAGTGACACAAAAGGTTAGTGTTGAGCATAAGGCCGCTTGTGGCGTATAAGAGAGTTGGCTGGTAGGGGATAAAAATCGGTACCGTGGACCAAGCTACCCAGCTCAACTGTCATGCCGTGGTCAAGCACCTGCACTGGGTTTGAACGACGTCGGATAGTGTCCAACGCTTCCGTTATACCGTAGATCATGCATTGCAACAACTCCACGGTAGACAGAGTAACATCTGTAGCCGTGGATAGTAATGCGGAGGGGCGCGGGGGTCTGGGCTTAATCGCCTGAACCGCGTGGATAAGGCCACTATTAAGACCTCCCAACTCTTAAGAGTATGGTACGCGCCGAAGGGAAGCACGACCATTAGCGACCAACCTCAGGGCACCGGGTGCAGCCCGTTGTTTTTAGCCTTCCACGTCAGCAGGGAGCTCCTGGCGGGGTGACCTTTAATTGACCCTTACTCGTGATGTCCATAATTAGTCCCACGAAACAGGCCGAAAGGGAATAGAAAAAGAGGACTTACCAGTGAGAAACTCCGAAACAGTGGATCCTAGGGAAGACACCGAAACGCTAGTGGAGGTGGTTCAAACACAGGGATCCTGATAGACCTGTAGCTTGGCCATACGAGACTCCCTCAGCGAGCGCTAGCCCACCGCAGTTTGAAGGAAGCCGGTACACGGGCGGTATCATATGGATCACATGTACAAACGACTCTACCAAGGACTGGCTAAAGAAGACATTAGAGAGTATGGCAGAACTATGGGAGGGGGTGTAGGCCAAAGACCTTCAAAACTAAGGCTTAGAAACGGGAGACTGGCGGAAACTAAGTCATCGTCGCCTTCTCCATGGATGGGGCATCTTATAAGACCCTTGAACAGACTCGGTTCAAAGCCGACTATGGGCCGAGAACCGTGCCGTTCAAGCCTATACAGACCGTCCCAGAAGAAAATATGGGTAATCCAAGTGAACCTGCACCACAGTAGGGCGGCGTCGTCTGCCCTATGTAAGATGAGGGAGAGGTATAACGCCACCCTCATACAAGAATCCCGGGTATGTAGAGGTCAAATTCAAGGACTGGACCAATCGGTAGAGAGCTAATATCATCAACTGGAGGAGCACCGAGGGAGGTAATACTCGGATCGGTGTACCTTCCTTTTGACGACCCGAAACCACCACCCACAACAGTGGAAGAGTGGGTCAGTAGCTGTGGAGATAATCCATCGCAGCTACTCATTCGCTGTGACGCAAACTCCCACCTTGTGGTCTAGGGAAGCAACAACAATTTAAGAGGCGAGTCCTTACAATTCACTATGATACATAATCTACACATACTGATTAGGGGAAACAAACCTACCTTCGAAACAAGACAAAGGCAGGACGTAATCGATATAACATTAGGTACTTCACACAGATACATGTTTTGAAATCACCAGAATTAACCATGTGGAAAGCTATCGAAATTCCCGTAAAACGAACTGGGAGTCCTGTAAGGAAGAACTACAGCAGGGTCTAAGATTTCCATAAATAGCAACTTTGACCTACACATTGCCGTGGAGCAACTAGCAGACACGATTATCTCTACATTCAAGAGAAATTGTACCCACCTGTGAGGGCCTCCAACAGGAAAGTCCCCTGGTGGACGTAAGAACTCACTGTAATGAGGGGAAAAATAAAACTATTCAACCGGGTAAATGTATCTGGTAACTAAAATGAATGCAAAACATCCCTAACCGAGCGTAACAAAACACTAAGCAGGGCTAGAAGGGCATCATGGAGGAGGCACTGTGAGGAGATGGAAAAGACTCCTGAGTGTGCTAGACTCCAGAATGTGCAGAATGTGACTCCACAAGATCCTCTCCAAAGACTCTCAGTGCTTAATAAAGAATCTAGTAAGGGATACTGGAGGATATACAAAAACCAGAAAGGAGCGTTCTCGCACATAGAAGGAGCCTTAGATAGACTACATGTTCAGAGGTAGGGTGGTCGGCAGATCGCTACTGGATGAGACGCTGCCACTCCGGGTGGCTGGGAGATGCCCGCGACGCGGAGTCCTCTCCCTTCTGCTGTGAAACCTTGTCATGGATGGACTGTTAGTGAAGCTCAGCAACGAAGGCTTCTCAACCCTAGGATACGCGGATGACCTGGTCATTCTAGTAGAAGGGAGATTCATTAATACAGTTACAGAACGTATGCAAATAGCCCTGAACGTAGTAACTAGGCGGACAGAAGGGAAAGGCTTGAAGGTCAGTTCCCTAAAAGCTACCACAGTACCATTTAGGAAAAGGAAGAATCAATATGTTGGGAGAAGTAAAGTACTTGGGGGTAATCCTAGACTCCAAGCTTACCTACTACGGTCCTGGAACATGCATTGGGAGTATCGAAAAATACTATCGGTAGCTTTATCCACGAATGGATTTGCTACCAACATAAAATTTACTGGACTAACAGAATAGGGATAATCCATAGGAAGGCATTTATTAAAGGACCTACCACAAACAGAGCCACAGAACTGCTTTATGTTAAGCAGGACACAGCTCAGAATCCTTACGGCCCTCCTAATAGGACCTGCGCCTGTCATGGATCATCGCAGGAGGATTAGGAAACTCGATGGAGACCCCACATGCAAACTCTGTAGCGAGGTACCAGAAACCGCAATACATATTCGTTGCGCTGGCTGGTAAAAGACAAAGCACATTCGGGCAACCATACATAAATAATTATCGCTATATTTACCATGTTTAGCTTTTTAATTTCATAATATTTCTATTTCGTTAGTTAGAATATTTGTTGTTTAGTAAAACTCCTTCCCTGGTTTATACATTTTCATTTATATCCTTCCAGAATTTATTTAAAAATTTTATTTTCAAATTTTTAGATATTTTAAAAGGATAACATAGATGGATTCACCTATATTTGAATTTTGTTAAATTTCTATTGAAGTTACAAACTCGAATAAAGCTTTGCTTCAAAAGGGGTATCAGAATACGCTTAGCTTAGGGCCTCACTCGTCTTAAGCCCGGCACTGTCCATTTAGCAAAACTTAACGATTGAAAGAATTCATGGAATGCACAGTTTTGGATACCCTTTGAAAGTTGCTGCATAAATTATCACACTGTCGGTGCAATTTTTATTTACTATTAACACACATTATTTTATTACCGCTTTGTCGATACGCTATTACTATAAGCACTATGTTTGTCCAAACAAACTTTAATCTAAAAGAAGCGACGTCATGTCAAATAAATCTTTGGCAAACACCACCTGCAACTTGCCGTTCATATCATTTTCGCCTATTTCTTTTGTCAATTGGAATCATAAAAACAATTATCAACAATACCAGTAGCGAAGTCAGAATTTTGAGGCACACAATGTAAGAAGATATTCGTCGCTTTAAGAGAAATCGTTGCCAATTGTTGTCAGCGATAACATTACATTTTTAGTAGTTTAATGTACGCAAGCTTCATATTTAATTTTCTATACATTAAATTGAACTGATCCATTGAAAAATATTGCCATGCTACTATTTGCTTATAATCCCCCGTTGTACAAGTATCGTTCTAAAAATACTTGGAATGAAGTACAGATGGCGTTAGTAACTTTGTTTCATTTATCATACGAACAGCTGTAACATAGCAAGTCATTCCGACAAATAGTTGTTTGCATGGTATTTTTTTATAAAGGTGATTGTATGTGGACAACAGAATTCACATCGATATGAAAAAATAGTCGTTCCTTCATTTTCCAGTGTGCCTGAGTAGGCTACTTTATTTAAAAGTGGTCGGGAACGACTGAAAGACGATCCTGGAAATGGGCTTTCAAATAATGTCACGTCATTAGTATGAAAAATACAAAATCAAAAAATCATTGAAAATTCCATGATATTGTGTTTTGAAGGAGTTTCTGAAACTTCTAAAGGTTGCAGGAATCTCATGTGAACATCTAACAGTTGATAAAAAGTAATTCCATTTAAACGTCTCAAAAGTTTTAAGAATAGACCGGAGCGTATGCGTTGATTATTAACCATAGATAAAGGTTGGGTGGCCCACTATACACTCGAAATGACAATCAAAACTATGAAAATATGGTAATTTTCCGTCAGCAACGCTGGCAATGTCAGCATAGTCTACTAAAAAAGCAATTGCATCGATTTTCTGGGATTTTGAAAGGATTATGCTGATGCATCGTCTTCCAAAAGACTAGACAAAAACAACTATGGTAACTCTTCCGACCAATTATATAAAATATTAAAGAAAAAAGCCGAGTTCAGAGAATAAAAAGGTAATTTTTATCAAGACAATGCACGAGCCCATGCAAATGTAGTTTCCATTGCAAATACTAACGGAATTGAATTAAGCTTTGCTGCTGGGTTTCATCTATTCTTGCGGCTAAAACAATCCCTTAATGAAAGGATAATGAAATAAAATGAAGAAGTTAAAAGTGGTAGTTGAATATCTTACAAGACTTCAGGAATCGGAGTTTCGTAAGAGCCTTGGTCCTAGTGCAGTGCTAGAGCAATTTTATTTAAAAAGATGAACAATTTCAGAAACGTATAAATCATTTTTCTACTCGATTCTGAAAACAATTCAAATGAGCTCTCAATATACGGAATAGTGGTTTTAGTTGTATGAAGAGTCGCTTCAGCCTGGTGAAAATATCCTTGTAATTCGTCGAGTTAAGAAATAATTATAATATTTTAATTTTGGTACCTTTCTGCGTTAATGTTTCATTAAAAACTATTGGTACGTGTTTGAATTGGGTGTAAAAACTTTTTTAAATATAGACTAAGGATGTACTCCGCATTCGCATAAACTGAAACTTGCCCCACGCCCTTGCATGTGATTAAAATATTTATTAGTAAGTCCAATCAGCATAAGCCTCTTCATTAACTGAACCATATGGTGAAATAATACCAAAGCAATCTAATTTAAAAAACCTTATCTTGAGTCTTCTTCTTCTTCTTTACGTGCTTTCTTGCGTGCGATCTTCTCTCCTATGCATGGTGTTGCGCGTTTTACTGAACCCCAGACGTACGAGATCTATAGCTTAACGTGTGCTTCGAGAAGATTTACTACCACCTCGATGGTTTGCCATTGCCTTGAGAGAATAGCCGTTAAAAATCCGATATTCCAGTACTGGGAAATGAACCCCAGACCTTCAGCGTAGAAGTCTAACGCTTTGACCTCTAGTCCACGACCGCCCCTATCTTCAGTCTTACTTATACACAATTTAAACTCGTGTTAAGGTTTTCTATTTAGCAGATATAGCATTTATGTAGTAATTAAATGCCTGTACGCTGTGAGAAAAGTCTTATGTTAAAAAAAATCCTCCCAACATGATAACATTTAATGCATTTTCTGTTACTACTTACATTTGCAAAGCTAGCATGCTTGTAAATCATCTGTAAGTACGCTCGCTTATGTGGATATTTATTGATCGTGTATTATTAGCTATACACCGGAAATACAGCAATGTTCTATTCTGAGATTGAATATTCAAAATTTACTGCTGAATGCTTAGCAGGCCCTAGATATTTATTTTAAAAAGGAAGTTAACTACAAATTGGATGTAAACCCAGAAAACCAACAGAGTTTAGTTGCAAAACGGTAACAACAATATTAATAAGTAATACCAAACGAATTTCCAATGCTAATATCTAGAAATAGCTTCTCTTGGGTTAATTACATACGTTCTGTCTGATAAAGAAATGATTACAAGCCACAAGATTGACCACAATACGGTGTTTTTGTGTCACCCATTACCACGATTTTCTAATTTCCTTTGCAAACCGCAGTCCTGTCTCTACCTCAATTTAAAAAGATGGTTAATTGTATTCATGAAATTTATAACCGCGGACCCAATGCAAGTACTATTTGCACAATGCATTTTTTTAATTATTTGTGGTTCACTTTAGTACATATTTATTACAAAACGATGCAGCAAAACAAGTTTTTGGCTTTTTGTGCTTCGGACAATATTGGGACTTCAACTTCTGGTTGTTATCGCATTTACACAATCCAGGCTTATATATAAACTGCCTCTTAACATCCTTTGATAATTGATAATAGCTACGATTAGTTACGATTAGGGAAGGAAATATCCACCCACTGCCACAGAAGGCACATCGACTTGAATTAGTGATAAACGAAAAATCTAATGTGGGTTTCTGTGCAAGTTTTGTAACTGAAAATTACGAGTAAAGCGTACGGAGCGCAAGCATATTAATTATACAAGGAATATTGAATTACTTTTACGGATGTTTCGAGAGCAATGTTGTGTCTGTACTCGTAGAAGTTTTGGATTACGTCAGTGTTATCAAAGAGTCTGGTTAAGCTACGTGTCGAATCTTATAGTGTAATTTGAGGTTGCATAGACAGCCTGTTTATAATTTAATTTTGAATAATCTCTCAATTCAAAGAAAATAAATGAAAAAAACACAAAAGTTTTATACGAGGTGTGTTTAATTGAAACCCATCTTTGCTTTACAAAAATGTATTCAACAATTTAATTACAAATAATAACCGCCACAGTTGTGGCACCTATCCCATAGTATTACTAACCGACGTACACCCTGCTCATATTATTCTTGTGGCTGCTAATCGAAGAAGTCTTCCACAGTTATCTGTACTTCTGCGTCAGATTCAAAATGCCGACCTTTTAACGCCTTTTTCAGCGCTCCAAAAATATGGAAAGTGCAAGGGGCTATAGCGTGGACTAAACTCCTGCATTTCTTTCGTTGAAGATTTTCTTCTACCACATTAGCAACATGAGGCCTAGCATTGTCGTGCAGCAAAACGACTCCACGCGTAAGTTTTCCTGGACGTTTGCGTCTTATTGCTCGATGAAGCTTGTTCTAAGTTTTATTGTACATATTTGCATTGATATTTACTCCATCTTTTTTCAACTCTATCAACAAGGGCCCTTCACGTTTGAAAAAAAATGTTAACATCACCTTGCCTGCAGAAGGTTGTGTTATAAACTTCTTCGGTGGCGAACTTGAATGTTTCCACTGCATCGACGATAACTTACTGGATGGCTCGTAGTAATGGCACCAAGTTTTGTCACCAGCAAGTATAAGCCCATTCGCAAGCGTTTTTCTTCATTAGACATGAGACGAGGAATCCATTACGAATAAACTTTGCTATAACCCAGATTACGAACAATACTATGGACAGATCCTACACTCGTACAAACAACTTCTGAAATTTCTCTAATTGACATTCGACGATTTTCTCCAATAAGGCCTTCCACACGTGCCATGTTGTTTTCTGTTAATACAGTACACCGTGCACCTGGTCGCGGCTCATCCATCGTCCCCTCTTTTCCATTCTTAAATTTTCAGCACCATTCCTTCACTGTTGGGTACGCAATATATGCATTTTTATACACTGCTTGCATTCGCGTATGAATCTGCAATGGCTGCACACCCTCAGTGCATAAAATTTGTAGTACCGCACGCTGATCAAACTTAGACGGATTTTCAAAAACAAGCGCCATTTCAAAATCGAAGTTTTAAAAGTCGGAATCAAATTCAAACGCCAGAAACTCATTAACGTGTTGCTTACAAACACTACGAACATTAACAAACGTTATTTGAATTATCGCATTTGTTTTCAAGGCTGAGTTGGTCAAAGATGGGTTTCAGTTGAACAAGCCCCGTATTAGGATTTTATAAAAATCCAGTAATACCAACTGACTTACCACCAGTCACATACTTTTGATGGTTTGAAAAAAACGATACCTCTACATTTACAAATACACGAAAATTACAAAAAAAAATACTACGACTATATTTTGAAAAGGTGCTTTGCAACCCCTCTCCGATACGTGTTTATAAAAAACGAGTTACTTTAGAAGTAAACAATTCCAGTAAAAATATTTGTGAGGAAGGCATAGGTAAAAAAATAGAAAATTTAGCTAGGAAACGAGTAAGTCATTCATTCTTCATATAAAATAAACTAAATATGGTTGTACGACATTCTTATTTATAGAATTTGCTCCCTTGGATATAAAGTTTTCTATCTGAGCAACATAATTGTCTTCTGAATATTCTATTTCACTCTGAAGTAATTCTTTCTAATACATGTTAGGTAACGGTTTTTGCCTGCTGTGATTATTACTTGAATGTGCACTCAACAGATAAATATTTGTTAAAATATAAGTACCTTCTTTCGGCTATAAACAGCAGCTGTAGGGATCTAAAATAAGTTCTCGAGCGGTCAGCCAAGAAAAATGTTTCTTGGAAGGAAGGAGTTAAGCAATGGTAGGGGATGTAAAGATGGGAAAACGCGGCAATCTACGTGGGGCAGTGATTTGGGCTAGGCCTAAGTTTGCATATCTTTGGCGTAATCACTAATTAGTAGCGTTTGCGAACCTACTAACTGACTGCGATGCGATTATCCTCTAAGCTGAGGCAAGGTGGGAATTTAGTGTTACCACGTATGTGATTATATATAAAAATGGGCCGCAATGGCAATGTCAGCGGATATAAGCAGTGGCGTCCCCGACTAGGTTATGGTTTATATCCCATGAAGTGTTATTTGTGTTTACTCAAATGGTTACGTATTATCTACTTGGTATTATATGTGGTTTACAAGCATTGGGTCCTATTATGGTTATTATACAAGATTGGTGTGTCTATCTAAGTAGTTGTTGAAAACAGTAGCGTAGTGAATATGGGTAGCTATATGAGTAGATAGTGTGTGGAGCATGATTAATCATTATACGGGAGGTAGTCAGTCAGCAGAGATTACATCGGAAATGTGCCTACGTGCCACTATTATTATTATTATTATGACTGCAACATTAATGTCAGGATGGCATCGACTGACTTTTACACGGGGATGTGAACACTAATGACACTGTCCCCTTCGCATGTGGGGCTGACGTGGCACGCTCCCGTGACTCTTGTGAATAACAGAGGGACTATGGACTTAGTCCAAAGCCTGGATCCCTCTGGAGGATTGGTGCACCAGAAAATTTGCATAATGGTCGTAATTACTCTACGATTACGAATGACTGCGGCCACAGCAGCTAGCAGTTCCAATCCAGGGGCAGGGGGCTGGACGACCCCCAGCGAGTACAACTGACCAACATTTATTGACAGATAAGTAAGTCTGTGTTTTATTATCTGTTGCATGTCACCTGCCTGTCGCCGCCAGTAAGTTCTGATTGCATCCGCTGTTTGTTTACCCCGGAACTGCAGAACCGCTGCAACCGTATTAATATTTAAAAATTCAGTAGTTTTTATTCGCCCCCTGTAAGCTCGACTCTAACATACATATTATTAAATCTCGCTTAGGGGTAAAGTTTTTCCCACTGTGCTAATTTGCAGATGTAAGAGTAAGAGCAAATGTGGTCCCGTTGGATGTTGTTACATAAAGAAGGTGGTACCGTCGCTCTTGTCTATGTCTGGTAACGCACCTGTGTTAGACACTGTTACCGTCGTTGTAGATCGATAAATAGCTTGAAAAAAAACAAGTGATTTAACAGCCGGCTGAGATCTTTTCGCATGTAAATAAATAGCCAATCAGAAATTACTTACGTATTTTCATACTGTTTACAAACATCTTTTTTTTACTGTAAGCCGTTTCTGAGTTCCTTTAATGTATTTTCAGTTACAGTGCTATACTTTAGGACTTATATAGAAGAAGAATGTTGATGACTAAGAATGCGTAGACTATCGGAAAATGTTATTGTTTATAAGGAATTTGTAATTACATATTATTGCTGTATATCTCCGCTATTTGTTCAGAAAAGTAACGTCCAATTTAAAAATTCCGAACGAAAATATTGTCCAATGTAATTACCTTTTTTTCTCTCTGTTTCATTCATACTACCCCTCCCCCCCCCAAACCGCTTTCGCTGTCCCTTACACACCATTCATGCAATGTGCACCCTAAGCTTAACTAAGCGTAATACAGTTCCAGTCGGGATTCGAAACCTCAACCGATCGGACCGAATTTCGCTGTGAGCTCGAGTGACGGCGTGTATCCGCACTACTCCACCGAGGCCCCTATGTAATTACCTTTAAGACTACTAAATAACTCAAAATAAGCTGAAATTGGCATTTTCTATTGTCACTGTCACTATGTTAATAGGCGACACTTTCACTTGCGTTCTTTTTAGCCAACATGTCCACGGTTCAAATAAGGTGAACAAATTATCGTAAACGTCATAGGAACTAATAATAGCAAATTGCCAAATGTAGTGCAAAAATACGGTAAAATAAACTACGTTTCTGATACATGCAGACTTAATTTAATGAAATTTTTCATCATATTACAAACTACCACCCTTTAAGAATATAATCCACACAACCACAATGTCAGGATTTACCTAATTTTTTTACAGAACAAATCCAAAACTCTGTTACCTATTTATTTTGCCATATATTAGGCGCATTGTCTTTTGTATCGACTGCAGTTGCTTTCCAGCGTTTTAGTAAGCCTCGGAACGGGCAGGGAAACGAGTACATACACTAGGGGTGGCCAAACTTGTCTGCAAGAGCTTCATGTTAGAATTTATAAATATTCGAGAGCCGCAATTAAATATTTTGGAGTATTTAAAAGAACCATCGTCAGTGTGGTCCAGTGGTTAGAGCACTGGGTTCCGATGGGGAAGGTCGGAATTTTAAGCCTCCGACTGGATGCCTGCCTACCCAGACGCTTTAAATAATTGGGTACCTGCGTTTGAATGAACACGGGGTAATACTGCGGCTGTCTAATGCATGATGATCACCACATCACCACGTGTCATTAATTTGGCACGCGACAAGCGGGTTTGAGAGCAATGGTACGGGAGCTCTAACCTTCTGCCCTGCGGGCCAAACCCCTTCATCGGGTATAGAGCCTCACAATTATTATTATTTAATAGAGCCAAATATTTGAATTATAACTTTTATAAATATAATTTATTAATTACACAAAAAAAAACAGAAATCAAGAGACCAAAATTAATACGTGAAAACCAAATCAATAAAAATTATTCAGGTGATTGTACATAGTTGTCCCAAAAATAAAAATCAGTCGGCATTCCGCTTCTTTTAAATGGGATACTTAGGCTCGAGTTTCCAAAATTCATACGGGGAAGTTCTTGCATTTCCGCCAATTCTAATTCTCCAACCGCTTTGTTGTCAAGTATGATTTCGGAAATCGGAAAACCACCCTCAATAAAGTCAATTACAAAAGGATTGACACAAAAGGAAATTGTTGACTTGAAAATATTCAGATCTTCAAATCTACTTTTAAAATCTGATAGCAATCCTTCTAACTTTTCTTGATATTCACTAAATTTTTCTTCATTGAGGTTAAAAGATACTGTTTTCAAACAAGGAAAATGATTAAAAGTTTGATCTTAAGATCATTTTGCAATTTGTAGTTTTTTCTGGAAACTGAAAATAGTTTGAAAGAGATCATTTTCCCTTTTCCTTATAATGAAATATTGAAACGTTTAGTGTTGTAATGTATCAGTCTGCAACATCAAACCTTGTAACCAGTTATCACACTTCACTTCTAGTATGATTTATCCTCGTCTTCGAGAAATGTAATAGGCTCGAGAAGCTCAACAAATCGATTTAAGACATTGTATGCGGACATCCAGCGCTCAACTCAATAGAAATTTACATGTCATTTGGAAGTTCTGAATCGTTCAAATCTTCAGGAAGATTCTTAAACTGTCGATGATTATTTGAATTAATTCGTATGTTTTTCACAATATGTAGCACTGTCTTCATCATTAGATTTTAAATACTTAGCTACAAGATGACGGTGAATTATACAATGAAGGTATACAAATTGTGGAATATGAGAATGAGACCAATATTTTTACCCAACATTGTAGGGCACCCTCAGTTGCAATGCTGACAAATGTATCAAGTGGCAGATCAAATATATTTAATACTATGCCCACAGCATTCTTGATATCAATGCGACAAGCTGATTCCGGAAGTGCTTCTAAATCTAACATTTGCTCTTTCAGTATTGCTCCTGTAATTTTGTACAAAATTCTGTAAAACCCGTATTACACAGAGCCATGCGCAAATAGGTGCAAATTACGGTGACATCTGTGAGAAATCTGTCAAAATAGTCACGTGACTGTCGATAAAGTAGAATTCTAACAATATTTTTATAATATTAGGTTAATGCATAAGTTCGTAGCGCTTTTATTTATTTATTTTAAATAAACGCACGACAAAGCAAACAAGCTGCAGCTCTAAAGACCGCGAGCGAGATAAGAAAAAGTGCGCGTAGTGTCCGTGCGGCGGGGTAAACACATTCTTCTCCGCCCTCTATGATCGGTGATAAACACTAAAATTGCTCGTTTGCGCATCGATGTGACGCCGAATTTGAACAAAATTCTAAAGGTTTTAGTACATGAATCTACACGATTTTGTACAAAATTCTGTGCCATGTCATACAGGCCCTAAGAGCTAAACTGAATGCTGCACAGTTTCTTTATCATTCGCCAACTTGACTTCAACATCTTTACAGATTTCGGTAATTCGTGTTTTCATTGTATGGCGCGAAATCAGAGTTTGGTCTACCAATCGGTGAAGTTTTGTGATTTTTGCATCTCAAATGTTTATCATGTCTTCTAAATTATTTGTAATAAATTCCCCTTCTCCATGTGGACTTTTAGAGCGCGTAATATTCCAAGTCATCAGAAAACTAGCTTCGGTGCAGTACAAGCTTCATTACTAAAAGAATTTAATAACTTCTGCTGTTGAAGATCAGATTTTAAAGGATTTAAGTTCTCCGTTCGTAATTTTGAATTGTTTGTATACCGAGTTGAAAATTGTGGATGACTTGGTTCGTAATGACGACGTAAGTTGCTGACTTTATAATTCGCAATTGTAGTTTTGCAAATAAGACATAATGGTTTTCCATTATTTTCAATGAATGCAAAACATGCTACCCATTCGCTCTTGAACCATCTATTCTCTTGTTTGTATTTTCGTTTTTTGCTTGCTGACGCCATGATGAAAACGAATTGAAATACATCTTTCCAAGTTTTTAAATCTAAATTCAAATAACATGAACCGTCTAAAGAGCCGCTATTTGGTCACGTCTGATACATACAGTGAAAGCTTTCCTTGTGGATAGCTCCAGTAAGCGGACATCTCTATTAAAAGAAAACAAATTTCGTGGTACCAACATTATTCTTATAATGTTCTTTCTCGTTACGTTCTCACAAGCGGGTTTCGGACAATTCGCCCCCCGCAATTCGCCCCCGGACGATTCGCCCCCGAGGATAATTCGCCACCGGACAATTCGCCCCCAATATAACGATTTTACAATTGTAAAAGAAGTCATAACAAATTGTACATTTATAACTACATATTTGATTTACGTTTAATTCAGTACAATAAATGTGTATGGGAGCAAAAAATACCTATTGCGTTATATAATTAAGAACACAGTAATCATTATCAGAAAATAGGTAACTTAGAATAGTTAGAAAGTAATTAAATAATTAAGTTTGGACCGCAGGTGAGTGACAGTAATTAGAAATACCAACATTAGAAAATAACTAAGGGAAAAGGTAAACGAAAGTTTGTGTGTGATGATAATTTTGTGTATGTATTTTCGAAGAAAACTACCTCTGGTGAAAATTGTATATGCGTTTGTGAAAGAAGGGGAAATTGTAAAGGTCGTGTTTGGACCGCAGGTAAGTGACAGAGATTATCTATAAATAACAGCAAAATGAAGAACATCGATTCCTCCAATATGATTAAGGACAAAGTATGTTGCCTGGTAGAATGTTAATTTTTGCAACCGCAGCAAATCTGACTATTTTGACGAGAAGTGAGAACTGGTATGCTGATGGTACATTTTCTGTTGTTCCAAATTTATTCTACCAATTATATACGATACATGTACAGCATTACGGAACCATAATGCCAGTTGTTTATGCCTTATTATAACAAAACGAAAAGTACATACAGAAAACTTTTAGTAGAAGAATTAAATCATATTTGCCCTGTTAATTGTTTGCTGCCTTACTTCGTTGAAATTCATACTTTATATATTAATAATAATAAAAGGCAATTTCAACAGGTATTTATATTTGCCCTGGCTTACAACCAACACAATTGTTAGTGGATTTTGAAATGGCTGCAATAGAAGCGTTCAAGGAAGAGTTTCCGGAAATTCAAGTTTCTGGATGTTTCTTTCACTTGGCGCAAAATATGTGGAGAAAAGTTCAGTCAACGGGATTGCAGGTACTGCTCTTATAATGCACTATTATCGCATTTTCATAATTTTGTTTTATAGGTTAACTATCAAAGAGACCACGTCTTCGCTATATGAGTGCGAATGATTCCAGCTCTTGCCTTTGTACCGCCTGCACAGGTTCCAGACATTTTTGACATCCTAGTAGAAAACGAGAATTTTCCGGCAGAAGCTCAGGGGATTGTAGATTATTTCGAAGACAATTATATTGGTCGCCGTGGACGTAGGCAAAGGCGTCCGCCCAAATTTCCCATTGATCTATGGAGTATGTTTGACCGCACTACACAGAACATGTACCCCACAAATAATCATGTAGGAGGTTGGCATCGCCACTTTCGTGAAATATGTGATGATTCCCCTAACATTTTTAAATCTATTAGCGCACTAAAAAAGGAGCAAATAGTAAACAATTATCAATTAAACCAATTTATAGCCGGAGCACCTGCGCCCAGATAACATAAAACGTAAGCTGCTGTTGCTGAACGTTTAAGAACAATAGTTCTGGATTATGAGAATAGAGATCCGTTAGGTTTTCTGCAAAGAATCGCGCACAATCTTGCCTTTTAACTTTTTGATTTATTTTTAATTTCTGTACCGTTTTATAATAAACAACGTTATATGTTACATTAACAAAAATAATTATTTTGATTTTTGTACCTTTTATGATAAAAATTGTTCGGAAGCGAATAGTCCGGGGGCGAATTATACTCGGGGGCAAATAGTCCGGGGACAAATTGTGGGGGGCGAATTGTCCTAGAAGACTTACAAGCGGATGCTCTTATAAACGGACGCGGGCGCTGTATTTCCACACATATTTAAATAAAAATCTTCCTTGAACGGACGCATAGCTCTAATAAGCATTTATGTATTCGGTGATTCCCCGATTTATATGCCCACTTCATTTTGGTTATATAGTTATTCCCAGTTTTCCTGTAGTCATTGTTTCTGAACAAACGAACGCGTCCGTTAAGTTCATTAAAATGGACACCTAAAGATTGCATTTCAACCGAATTGAAGCTTGAAGATTGCACTTTAACCAAATTTGATCCTGAAGATGATCCATCATTGTCAGCACTCTTAGATTTGACAGATGACCAAAATCTAGAGGAGTTTATAACCGTGGACAAAAATATTCAAAAAGAAGACGAAAACGTTGATATTCAAAGGTTAAACGTTGGAATTGAAAATAAAGATGAGGAAGATAACAAGTGAATCAGAAGACAAAATAAGGTGATAAGCCATCATATATGTTGGCGTATTCAACGAAATAATCTAAATAATGTTTGAATATATTGTTCTTCTTCTTTAGGACTTTTAACGTTTGCTGCACTAAATAAATACACACTGTGCATGTACTAAAAGATTCAATAAACAGCGAGCAAAACTACAGTATCACAAATAATAATTAAAATGAAATATGAGCAACTTGGATACCATCGATCTCCCCGCGGTAGTGTCGGTGTAAGAGTGGTAGTCTTCATATTGATGGGATGCATTCCTCAACCCCTCTTGCCTTCCCAGCGGACGTGACATCATCTTGAAGAAAACGGATTCCATTGTTCGTACCACTTGGAAAACCTGGTTGCTACAGTAACGCATGCCCTGGGTCAGAGCAATTTATGCATACGGTGGGATTCTTGGAAACTTGCCGCTACAAACTCATTTTCATTTGGCAATATCACATTAAACATTTTTTCCATATTATTTTCAGGTGACATTCTCCAGATGCTGTATTTGTAGTCGAAATATTGCAGTCAAAAGTTCTTCTACTCATTACACATTATTTACATTCGACCTTTTTCCATTCGACATTATTGCCATTCAACATATTTGTATTCCATGTAGGTATTTGTTTTTTCCTACTTTATCGTTTCGACGTTATGACTTATACTATATTCATGCAACTGAGATTCGAAATTCAATGAGAAGTTGCGAGCGGCTATGAATGTCTGCACCGACTTTATACAATCTAACCTTAAATAAAAGTCATTCAAAACGACGCCTTTCCAAGGAGATTGGCATTGCATTTAAAATGTGATAATGTAGAAATAAATGAATACAATAAATGATACAAGCATATTAACCATAGAAGGACATGGTCTTTTATTACAGTTATTACAGCAGATACCGAAAATGTTGTTCTGCAAAAATTAAACATAAATTGATCCAGTATACCATGTTTTCGAAAACATGTATCAGCACATTTTCATCAATTAGTTGACATTGTCTAATAAAGTTCTCTCGTAAGTCGTCTAAGATGTGCATTGGAGTTTTAAAAATTCAATTTTTAGACATGGAAACTCAAAATAGTATAAAGGAATCAAATCAGACAATCTTGGAGGAAATCTTTTTTACTATTAGTCATCATCAAATAATTCTCGCAGATATTCCAAAGTAACTTGATCATATGTGGTCTAGTAAAGTCTTGCTGGAAATAACTATTTTGATGTTCGTCATCACGAAGTTAGTTTTAAAACGTTCAAGAATATTATTGTGATAGTGGATACAGATTCTGAATATAGCTATCCATCCTCCAATTTTTAAAGGATCAAACCCAGTTTCGCGGAAGTAATGCAATTTTTCACTGTTCCACATGCGCATGTTTTGAGATGGATATATCCAGTTAGATGAAACCAGGATTCGTCAGTAAATGCTGTATTTAAAACTTCATCATTACTAAGATTTTCGTGAAACCACTGTCAGTATGGTAGGTGGACGAAAAGAATTTCACAGTGGAGACCTAGAACATCGAAAAGACCACCCGGTCGTCCACCAAAAAGGTGGACTGATGATATAGCTTCTATAGCCGGCAAAAACTTCCAGCTATGCCGACAAGACAGACTAAGATGGAGACAATTGGGGGAGGCCTTTATCCAGCAGTGGATGTAATAGGCTAATATGATGATGATGACTGTCAATATGTAAGTCTCTATAAATAATCTGGGGGTAAATTCCTGGCACATTTAAAGTTTATGTGGGTGCATTTGAAGGTCTTGCGAAAGAGGAACGTAAGGCGATCCTTTCCTTTAAATCTGACTTTTGAGATAGGTGTACTGAAACTTCGTGGACTATATTTCTGTACTCAATAACATTTTCAGCTCTACGACGAGGTCTTTCTGTCCTTGGTCTGTGATTTGCAGAATCTGTTTCTTTAAAACACGCTTCTTAAAACTTGCTGTGGAAAAATTGCTACTGTTTACCATGAAATTTGGAAATCTTTGTCGAAATTCTTGATTACAAACAGTAATGGAATAATCCACCGCGAAAGTAAGACTTCACTACACATGTTTTTGTTCCTAAGTAAACATTTTACTGTAAAATAATTCAAAATTAAATTTTTATTTGATTTAAAATGAATTAGATTTAATTAAGTCAAATAAAAAATAAGTTATGTAGTTTGACATTGTACACACACGAGCTTCAATCCACAGCCACAGTACCTAAACATTTATTGAACAACCGTTATTTAAAAATATAAATAAGCCATCGCCAGGTAAACTATGCGTTAGAAATATCTACATGAAAGAAACGACCAAAACAATAACCTTTTTTCCATGTAATTATTTCTAGGCCAGTTTTAGGTACTGTTTTGCATTTCCCACACAGAATACATTTGAAAAAAGATTCGTATCATTTTTGCATACATCGGGTAGCCACAAAAACTAAAAATCTATTACATCTTCCACAGTTATGTTCAAAACAATTTTATATCCTTTCAATTTGTCTCGTAATAAGTTTGAATAGTTCATATCTTAGAGGAGCGAGTTATGTCATGGTTCTGCGAATTGTCTTGCTGACAATCCGCATTATGTTTCATAGATAAGTAGTAAGAATTCTAGCTGCATATGTTTGCCCTTTATAATTAAGTTTAGTTCAACTTGACCGTTTTGATTGTAAACTTGTTTCGGA